>JAZHYW010027412.1:0-114244 GCA_037355805.1 Ixodes ricinus | reverse complement strand
CAGTGTTGTACACGTTCCTCAAAAAAAGGAACGTAAGCTCGTTCCTCGTTCCTTCTGGTTTTTGGAACGCGTTCCCGTTACAAGTTCCATATGTGGAAAAGGAACTCGTTCCCGTTACAGCTAAAAAAATGGAACGTATCGTTACATATACGTTACATTTGTATTTTGCTGAGCACCATATTTAATTAGATCGAGCAAAGCTTTTTTCATCTACCCCATCAAAATAAGCAGTCACAACGTTGTTCTCCATTTCGTACATGTATCACTGTATTACTTGATTACTGTTATGTAACTTGTATTACCGCTTTTGAAATTTAGCATGTATATTGTGTTATTTTAAGTTGGATATAATTTCATGTATATGTATTCTTTGCAACTGCTGTGTGTCTGCAAGGGGACTGAGGACTGTCAAGCTGCTTGAACAGCTTTTTCCTCAGCTCCCATCATACTTTTATTGTAAATAAAGCTTATTATTATTATTAATATTATTATTATTAGTATGCGTCAGCTCTTACGACTGCCAGACTATTATCGTGACTCTCTGAGCGGCGTCGACCAAGTGCTCCAAGTCGCCGTCGCAGTCGGCGTCGACTGTCGCGTCGCCGTCGGCGTCGGCGTGTGCGCGGTGCATTTTGGACATATCTGCATGTGCTGCAGCTCATAGTGCAGTGACTTGGGGGGAGGGGGAGAGGTTCGTGCACCCTCAGGTCTACGTGACCTCGATGGAAGGGACGGGATCGTGACCCCTCCGGTCACGTGCCTCGTGGGGGACATTGTGAGGGTCACGTGACCCCCGGGTCACGTGACCTGGGAGGTGACGGGCGTGTGACCCCGACTCCCTAGCCTCGATGTTGCCACCGGAGATATGTAGACAGAGGAGATGAGAGTTACCCTCCCTGATTATCCTTCCTCCTCCTCCTAGCTACTATCAATTAGTATTACAGGAGTGTAAACTAATTTTTATTATTATTATTATTATTATTATTATTATTATTATTATTATTATTATTATTATTATTATTATTATTATAAAATGGCAATATACTGAAATTGAATGTTGTGATGGATGGATGAGAAGAAAACAAGCGGAAGCAGGGTTTCATTTGTTGATATATTCACCTTTAAAAATCTCAGCTTTTAACCATAATCATGTTTGTGATGGGCGATTCAGAGGAGCCAAATGTGCTGTTACCCACATTGCACGAGCGTTTTACAACAACCTCACACGTTTCAATCTAACAAAGTTCCTTGTTCGAACATAACAACTGTTGCTCCTCGATGTTGCTGTCCGCAAAACGAGCAAGAGAAGAAGAAGGTAGGGCTTTTTGGAAGGTCAGTCTTGAAAACTAACAGTCCTTCTTCACGAAGGTTGGGTTCGTTGTTTAGTTTGAAGGTGGGAGACAAGGGGAAAATGAAAAAAAAAAGGATAATTTTTCGCGTATCTTTTAAGTCACCAATGCTCGGGATACAAGGGAGCGGTCGATGTCTGGTAACCTGGTCTTTTGTTTTAACTGTAGGTCTTTTTGTGGAAATTCAGTGATGGCTGTAGTCGGCCTTAGATTTCTGGGTGTATGAGGATTCGTGGAAGCAAAGAAAGTAGCCGAGTTTAAAACGTGCCTCTTTTTTTGTCTTTTCCTTCGACTTTGCTTTTTGTACCGCAGTCCCAGGCACTGAAAAAAGAATCAATGCCTACTATCCCCTCCACCCGACTGTTACCAAGCGGGAACCACACAAAATAAACCCTAAGATAAGTAACCAAAAAGTTAACGAGATCCAGCTCTTCGTAAAGATATTGTTATTATACTTTTAGATTTTCCCTCTCGAAAATTAGGTATAAATTACCCCACTGGAAGAAAAAGGAACGCCGTTCCTTTTCCCGTTCCAGTAAAAATGTAACGAGTTCCCGTTCCAGTTCCACCGATGCAGAATGGAACGGCGGCGTTCCTTCGTTCCTCCTACAAAGGAACGCGTTCCTGGAACGCCGTTCCTTGGCACGCCGTTCCGTACAACGCACTATAGGTACTGGACACGCCTTCGGAGCCGCTTCGGGCGCCGGCAGGAAGGACTGCGAAAAGCGGGTCTTGTTGCGCCGTGAGGCCGGGAGAGTTGTGCCCGGCAATGCAATCCTCTCGCCTGGTGAACGGGGTCACGTCCGGCTGACTGTCCAGCCAGCCAATAGCCGCCGTCGAGCAAGGTTTTCGCCTGCGATAAAATCTCAGGCTAAGATAATAGGCACGTTCAATCCTGGCAGATAAAAAAAAAATCAAAAAAACGCTCACGCCTTTTCTTTTTATCGTAAGAAATGCCCGGCCCTACAGCGCCTGCTGCTGTAATCGCTGGGCCCGAAGCTAACTGCGGAAATGTATTTGAATAACAGGAGCGGTCCTGTACAGATGCGGAGCATCTCTTGCTCGGGTCTATGTCCCGCGGCGTCGGCGTCGGCGTCGTCCGCACTCACACTACGCATGCGCAACTCTCCTCCTTCCCTCTCTCCAACAGCTGCGCGTTACTCTCTCCGCTCTCTCTCTCTACCAGCTGCGTGCACTTCGCGTGCGTTCGCTTCTACTCACACCGCGCGCGCATGCGCTAGCTCTCCTCCTCCTAGTCTCCTCTCCTTCAAGTGTGAATATAAGCAGCGGTAGCGCGCTGCGCGCGTTCAGGGGAGGAAGTGGCCGGAGTGTGGCTAACGCGTCTCAGCTCGGAGCGTGGAGCGAAAGCTTGCGCTGGGAACCTCCTGGGTTCGATTCCCCACCGCCCCCGCCCGTTTCGATCTGGATGAGTTTCGTACCGGCACGCGTTCGTGTGATCACTACTGCGTGATGCACGTTAAATAACGATCCGCGATGCTCCGCATCACCCCATGGTTTCCACTCGGGAAAGATGGTGCTGAGAATTTTTTTGTTTCGCACAGCTCAAAAACATTTCCAGTTAGTAAACTTCCTGCTCCATTATCAAGAAGGACGGCAAAGGGAACGGCAAAGTCACACGAATGTGTGCGTATTCGACAGTGACAATCAGAAGTTGGCCGGAAAACACCAAGATGGCTCACTCTGGGAACGTTGCTAGCTTAATTAGTGGCTCCAAAACGAACTGTAGTAGTTTAAGCCTCTGTCACTGTGTGCTAATAAATCGTACAAAGACAGCTAGCAAACACTTTCTGGAACGTGTTCCTTCCTTGTGTGACGCCGCCTGTCCCATTGGTCAGAAGAAAACTGTATGCGGAGACGTTCCAAGCAAGCACATATATACGACGCTGCTTTGAATCTGCTTGAGGCGTGTCCTGAGATATCTCTGTTATCATCGTCTGCAATGAACACAGTGTCTTTTTGCACGATGCATATACGTGCAGTGTGACCACGGTGCCGTGGAACGCAACTCCGTCTGGTGCGAAATTCCAGAAACTTCACGGCCCGCTTTTCCTCTACTCAACGCCACCCATGGTTCCCTTTTGGTGCGTCAGTTCGGATCGGCGTGCGCACACTGCTACCGTCGAGTGCAGCGACGACGGCGCGCATAGTCCATCTTCGCACTGCGAGGCGCGCGTGTGCTCCCGCGGTCGGCCTGGGCCTGATTGATTTGCCTATACTCCGGGCCTCGGGGTGGTGTGCGGGGCTCGTCTTTTGTGCCGGGCCTCGGGGGAAGATCGCAAGTGTGCCAAGTTGCGGCCGGGCCTTTATATTGATCGGGCCTCTCTTCGATCATACTCGCGGCCTAGCGGGCCCCCGCGCGGTTACCCCGGGGAACTCCCCTTTACCCTTCTTCCTCGCCGCGGGCTGGAACTTTTTCTTTCTGCCGGTGTATGGACGGACCATATATATATAATATACATCCACCCGAGCGAGCCGTGGAGCCCAGTTGCCTTCACGGAGCGCAGTGTTTATACGGCTCGCATTGACGTCGCACCGGCTGCCATTGGGATCTCGCTGCTGAGCGCGTGTATACCTTCTGCAGGATACATTTTGCGCCACCGAAATTGTGTATTCGACGTATATAGCATAGAATCAGCCGCAGTCCTGCCACTCGTGCAAAATGTTTCAGAAAAACAAAATGGTATATTATATTCTAATACCCCGTGCCACACGGGCAACTCGAATGCCGTTTACAACGAATGACATTTGAGCGGACGGCCAATCAGCGCGCGACACTCCGGGCGTGGTGCATTCCACGCGCGACAGATTGCAAGCTGATTCGCCGATCACACAAATGTCATTCGTTGTAAATGGCATACGAGCTGCCCGTGTGGCACGGTTAACACTGCTGTCCCATATAGGACACCCAAAACTTCAGTTCGACCTACAAGCGCTGACGTCGAGCCGACTTCACCAACTTTCACTAGCGGCTTGAAGGCCGAGTGGTACACCTTATTAAAATAGCTAATGTACGTGTTACTGACTACAAAAAAGGTAATCGGAGTTTTCTTGGCCCTACTGCAAAAACTCGGTGCTTTTCCTGTAGTCTTTGATACGTACTTTAGCTGTTTTTATGAGGTATATACCACCGTTCTCAAGGCCTTCGTAAAAGTTTGGGCCGTCTGTTCGACGTCACTGTGATGTACATCGAAGTGAAGTTTTGGGGTGTCGTATATGGCACGATCGGGGTAAGAATGTACCTTTTTTTTTCTTCTGAGAGTGAGACGCTTGTTCGTTGCGGGCGTGATGACAGGATTGTCTCCAGGCATGCCACAGACAGACAGTCTTTCGTATGATGTGAGTGTGACTGCGGCGTGTCCGCGGGTGTAGCGTCAAGAACGTGACGGTCGACGGTGACGTCACACTGTTACGTCGTGTGGTTCACGTGACGCGTCAGCGGCGCGTGCAGGGACACGCGCGCGTCGTGGTGACGTTCTGACGCCACGACGTCACGTCGCAATGTCACGTCATGGTGCCACCTCTCTTCACGGTATTCACGTGGTATCATATGTCACGTCCGGTTACGTCACGTGACTCTGTTACGTCACAAACAATGTCACCTGACGAGCCGGAGAAGCGGTGGCACAGTGAGAACTATATGGGCGCAGCGAGGCAAGGAGTACTTATACATGCGTGGCAATTCGGGCACCTTTGGAATATACCGGAGAGACGGGCAGTTAGTTTGTTTTGGCAGGAACAAGTAAGAATGACCACCAGCGTTGCACGATGACGTCCCGTGCGAGCTACCTACACGGACACGGGCGACGAGTCGGTGCGGTGGATCGGCGTACGTTTTCCGCGGACTCTTTCTACTAAAACTGATAATGTTATCGCGAGAAAAAGAAAATGGTGAGCAGAAGTGGGGAGTCAAATAAAGACTGCAATTTATACTCAAAGCGCGCGCGCAGTACTGACAGGCATTGTTGGTCGTATATGCATACGTACGAACTCGTTTTCTGACGGTAAGCGAAGCATGTGAGCGCGCTCCACTATGCATCATCCGCCGCCGTTTTGGCGTGAAGGTCACAAACATGAGTATTTGCGCAAAGACCGTATAAAACTATCGACTCTGAATAGGGGCATTCGCGGTGCAGATGAAAGTCACCCGGCTCGCATAGCGGCCGTTCGCTGTCGCGGTACGCCTTTTTTTTTTTTTTTTTTACCGAGGCGAGTTATTTTTTATTACAGCACGAACCTCAGCTCAAGAATGCAGGAAAGATGGTGGGGTTCCTGCTTACCCTTGAAATATGCAGGACTCGGAATGGCTCACGAAAGCTTTCCCTCTTCCCCGTGACCGGAGACGAGAGGGTAAGAGAAAGACGTTTGCATGCGGCCAATATTTCTAAAGCTAGTTTGGCCACCATGGACTGAGGAAACTGCTTCGTTCAGGTTAGGTGCTGCAAGTTACCGCCCGTTACAAAGGGTGCAGCCGTTCACGTCCACCCATCCATCCGTTAGGCAAGCGGTCTGGTAACTGTGGGCACGCCTTGACGAGGCTGGACTATCAGATGACCAACACACACCAGAAGCAAGATGGAGGCGCCCAGAAGCCGTAATTGCAAGGGTCCACATAGGGCAGCGGAGAATTTTCACTTTGCCTTCTTTATTTATTTACTTGTTCATTTCCGTCGTTTTTATAGAAAACAAACATAATTTCTGTTTTCAAAATGGTGGCTGATAAATGTTCGCAGCATTTAAAAAAAATAAAAAAAAAAAGAGAGAAAGAGGATTAGGGGAGCGGAGAGTCTCTCCAGAAGCTCCCCGATTGAGCGCCGGACGGCAGCCGTCGTTCCTGCGCCTGCGCGGAAATCGATACATTATTGAGAACTGTAATTAGTTCTGCCCTTCTTTGAAAGAAAAACCGGGGCTGCTTTCCCTGCGAAGTTCTGTAATTAGCGTGCCACAGTTCGACGTGTAAGCTCACTAGAGCTGCGACTCTCGCACTTGGACGTTAAGCGCCTTCCTGATTGGCCGGCAGACGACTTCAGAAAAGGAAAGGAACAATTAGGGACTGAACACACTAAGTGACGAAACTTTCTCTCGCCTATTTTTGTTGTGCTACTTTTGGGCCTAATTGTGCTGATGAGCAGCCTAGACGTGAAGAAATAACCAAATTGTTTTTAAACGAAATATATTGCCCTGACGAATTACTAGGTTCACAACAATTCTCGCTGACCTAATAAAAAAAAAACAAAAAACGCAGGGACTGGTGAGTCCCAAAGATATAATACAGCGTGTCCCAAAACCTTTACAGAGTTTTTTTTTTCTTTTTTTTTAAGACTCTTTACCGCGAACAGGACCTAGTACGTATTGCGGAACGCTCACGCTTCGCCCAAATGTAGAGCTAGCGGTCTAAACCAAATGCCAAAGTTTCAGCACTAACATTTGTCTCATTCAAATAATATAAGTGATTTCCCGAAAATTTCAGTGGGAAAATGTGTCCCGCTTCCGCCCGTTCTCAGTAAGCTGGCGCAACTCGTCTCCATGTACTGGAGAGCTTCGTCGGCCGCCATTTTCCCATTAAAATTTAAAAAATCACGTATAACTTTGAACAAGACATCTATTGCTACATCTGGGCGGAGAATGAGCGTTCGGCGATCCTTAGTTTATTCTTCTTGATGTGGAAATAAACATCAGTTTCTTTTTTGGGGGCCACCCTGTGTCGCTCGGCACCCAACGAGATTGCGGCATTAGGCAGTAAGAATGCCCTGAGAACGAATCACGAAAAGAAAGGCGTGAATAAAATATAAACCACACCGTGTGTTTCTTAAAATGTCAGTGACTGTATCAGCGTGGTCTTTTGACCACGCTGATACGTCATATTCAAGGTTCGAAAACAAGACAACAAAACACACACACAAAAAAAGAAAATGAACGAAAAGCTCAGGAAACATCTTTATATCAACATTATTCAAACATTTTAGAAATCAGCTGCGAAAACACATTTGTGGTCACTGGTAGTTGTCAAGCTTGTGGGCAAGCTATTCCAATCTGATATGCATAATGGAAGAGGTAAGTATTTGAATGTGTTGGTTTTCCGAAAAATGGGTTCAACTTTACAGGGGTGGTCGAGACGAGCGGAAATAAGATGGGCCGGGGAAATGAAGGTTCGGGGAGCACGGGTTGTAGTACAATCTCTGCATGAAAGAGACCCGGTCTATTTTTCTACGAGTGTCGATAGTTTGTGGGGATATGGACTGTTTTAAAGAAGAGATGCTATTCCTAGTGTAGTTACGAGTGATAAAACGAGTAGCACGGATTTTGGATGGCTTCCAGTTGGTTAATTAAATAGCTTTGATGAGGGTTCCATATCACTGACTGCATACTCCAGCTTAGTTCTGACTAGTGTAATATATGCTAAACGTTTAACAAAGGAGTTTTACGAGAAAAATACTTCGTTCTTAAAAACTCCTAATGCTTTGTTAGCTTCAGAACAAATGTAGTTGATTGACGTGACTCTTCCACTGATAAGTCTTCAGAGAGGTACACTCCTAAATATTTAAATGTGTTCACCCACTCAATGACGCCAGATGAAATAGAATATGAAAATCCGACCTTGTTTTGTGATCTTGAGAATGACATTATTTTAGATTTTTTCCGTGTTGATCGTCATGGGCCATGAATGACACCATAGTTGTTAAAGCTTCTAGATCTTGTTGCAAGGTTAATGCAGTCATCAATGGAAGAAATATTTCGATAAAGCACAAGGTCGTCAGCATATAATCGGACGGTAGAGGGATAATGAACAAACAATATCATTAACATAAATTTAAAAAAAGTAGTGGCCCTAGAACAGAACCCTGAGGGACGCCAGAGATGACTTTCAGGGGAGGGAAGTGACATTATCGACGAACACAGATTGAGTACGATGTGACAGAAAAGCTTGAATCCAGAAGACAATGTTACTGTTGACGTTCAGATGTATGAGTTTGGATATTAATCTCTTATGAGGGACCCGGCTTTTCTTTTCTTGTATGTCTTACTTCTTCCCTTCCGTGTTGTACAATGGTTTAAAATAGTTTGTACTCACGTTTTTCGCGTTAGCATCTACTTTATTTGAACCATCGCTTTCGCGGTGCGTCTAAAAGCTTTCGAGCGCAAAAGCGCTCATAAACAATATTTTGGAGTTTCGAGTAGGAAGTAGAACTCATCCACCCGTGAAAACGCAAAAAAAAATATGCTGAAGGTAAAAAAAAAAGATATTCAACAGGCAAGAGCAGTGGAGTAAAAGGGATAGGGTATGACAGCGACATTGCCGAGGAAATTGATAATAAATAGTTGTTGGCAGATAAGAGAAAACAACGAAGGTGCTCCCAATATCAAGGTTTATCGTCTAAAACCCATCTTCTTTCTAAAAAAAAAAAGTAAACACAGGAGGAAACTCATTGAAAATTTGTTTAAGGCTCTGCCCTATGCTTATAAAACATTATTTGCTAAGATGACTGTCGCACTGAAAACAGGCCGGAACTCGCGTGCATACCCTTGACATGGGCAAGCGTATATAGTGACTACAATCGATGCAGCGTATTACAAGATTTATAGTCGGTGACAAGTTACGAATTCAGGGAAGCTCGTCCCCACTCTCTACTTCATCGAACGTTCGCTCTGCTCAAGTTGAAAGAGGCGCGAGGAACTCCGACAATAATTCTGTGTAATGTTCTGCAAGGCTGGAAAAAAGGGGACGTTAAAACGACGCACATGTGAAACTTTTTTAGCGCTGACAAGGTATCTGTAGTCACACTGGTATGGGCTCTTATTATTCGAGCCAGTATATAAATTTCAACTTCAAGGCTTTTAATGTCAATGAGTTCCTACGCATATACTTTGTTTGAACCCAGCGTAGCTTTCGCAGCGGGGCTAAAAGCTTTCGAGCGAAAAACACTTAGCAAAGCTCGTAAAAACTATTTTACAGTCTTACGAAGGAAAGTAGAATCAGAGATGACAAATTACTTTCAGAGAGTAACTAAATTACATTACTAATTCTTTTTTGAAAACTGCGAAACTGTAAATAAATTACATTACAAATTACTGCAGACTACAAGTAATGACCGTACATTACGATTACTTTCCAAACGTTACGAAATTACTTTGACATTACTTTTCAATACCTCGAGTCAGTATTTCGTACTCATTTTATTTACAGTACGTATACCAGAACTCAGATGTTCCCGTTTACGCCGCAACGGCAGCTCAATGCGTCCTCAAAGTGAACCCTCACCGAACAGTCGTTCCGGCTGTGCGCACTACTGAAAGAAGTGTGAAACAAGACGAATAGCTTCTTCGATAAGATGTAACTCGACAGTCGATTCACCGGCTTCGCTGTAATTCAGCGGTGGAGGTCATTCGTTAAAGGGTGATATAATTCCGTCCTCCTGATTTTGAAAAAAAAAATGTATAGTCCGTATTAGTAAGTTATGCAGGGCCACGGGAACTCGTTCTTACAAGAAGTCGTCTTGTGAAATGTTTTCCTTCCGACTCGGACGCAGGCTAATAATCTTCGCTCAAGCTCACCAGTCGCCGCATTCCCCGGCAATCATCTCGAGGAGTATTGTTCCAAAACACCCGAAGATCCCTAGTTATGGCGCATTGTCAACAAGGGTGCTGAATGTTCGCTGGCGTTGCAAGTTGGGGAAAGGGACGGCGCGGGCTTCTTAAAACGTCTACTTTCCCAAGAAACGGGTGGTGATATCTACTCGTTTGCTTATTCCCGAGTAATCTCTCTAAGAAAGGGCAGAGATGCAGGCCGCGAGCGGGCACCTACTATTCTCGCATCCTGTCTTTTCCGACTTCAAGAAGCATCTTTACTTACCAAGGCCGAGCTTACGGTTTGACTTTGCTCGGCGAAAGAGCAAGAAGGCTGCGGATCTGCGTCTCCAGTCCTCTCGTGTTTTAAAATGCGTTGACCTCACTGGTGACGTTCCCCTTCGCATCGTAGCCTATAAGCCGTTCACCCCAAGCTGACAGTGGGGTGGAAGCTACCTGCTCGTTGGACCAGTCACACGTGTATCTATCGCCACGTAACCACGCTCTCGTTCATACTCACGTGCAGAGAAGGGGTCAGGTGATGAAAGGGAGGCGGCTCATTGGTCCGGCGGGTATGTAACTCCCACCGCAATCTCGGCTTTAGGGGTGAACAGAGTACATTACCGTCGTGATGACGTGGCGCTGTGAATCTATCTTGTCTGGAGTCTGTGAGCCGTTGTGGCCTTCCAGCGATGTCTTCACACGAAAGCTTCTCTCCATCACCCTCGCATTTCAAGCCCGCCTTTGTGCGTCTGTCGTATTCTTTGTGCGAGGCTTTGCGCAAAAATGGCCGTCGTGCGTCTGTCCCGATGTCTCTTTCACGACGTTTCACCATGCAACGAACTAATTTAGGAAAAAAAAGTAATTTCAAAAGTACCGTAAGGAGAAATTTTCTCGAAATAACTGCCCGAAAGTATTTCATTACAATAATGAATTACCAGCTTAGAAAATTTATTCGTTACGTTACTCATTACCACAAGAAGTAATTTGATTACTGTAATTGCATTACAGTAACGTTATTACTGCAATCTCTGAACAAAATCCGCCCTCGAAAACGCAAAAAAAAAATACGCCGAAGAGGAATAACATTTTTTTGGAACATAATAACACACACCGAATTCGAGGTTTTCCATTAGTCGAAGAGACATTCTGCCCCTGACGCGCTAGTGGTATCTAGTGTAAATAGGCTGAAAAAGGTTTTCCCAAAACATGAAATAAAACACGAGAAAAGAAGGCACCTTTGTTAGCATTTGAAGATTGTTTTCTCGGGTGACATTTCTCGCGCAGGACCAAAAGAAGCCTTATTATACATTGTAATTTTCACAGATAACTTTTTGTTTCCTTCACCTTGAATCTACAAACAACAGAACACAACGACACACACACACACAAACAACACAAACAACACACACACACAGCACACACACACACACACACACACACACAAACCGTAAATATTTATTCATTTTTTTGCGCTTAGGCGTTAAGGGCAAAACCTTTGAGGAGATTACAATGGTTTTCCCAGGGCAAGTTATGCATTGCTGTCCGCGCGTCAGGATTAATTCCCTCAGACAAAGGACGCGTTCCCGGGCGGTTTCCCCAAAGTCGCATTGTCGCGGCCGCACTCCCCAATATCCCATTTGGGGAACGGGCAGAAAACGCTTCCCCCGGTACATTTAATGCGGCGCGGAGTCCTGTGTCCCAAGCAGCTGCCACGCTCAAATCCAATTAATTGCGACTGGAATGCTGCTTTAAATGGAAAACTGCCCTAATTAAGTGGTAATATACGCTGCAACGCCGTAACGAAAGAACGTTTGTCTTGATTGAGGTATAATAAAAGTAAATGATTGTATGCAACGTCGGTGGTGTTATTTAGAATAGACAAGACAACTGAATGGAGGGATGATAGATAATTTTATCAGAAATAGATTAAAATAGTGTTGTTCTTATTAGTCAAGAACATTGAAGTGCCGAGTAGGCATTGTTCAACTTTTGTAGTAAAAGTTCCTTAGGTTTGTGGGGTCGTAATTTCATTCGATCGAAGATTCGTGGTAACCACGGGTATGCCAGCGTACCAACAAAAATTAGGCATACCAGTCGTTTTTCCAAAACTACATCATAAGGTTGCGCACGAGACGTATTTACCGTAGCACTCGAGACCATTATTTTTGTCAACGTTGGTTTCACTGGTGTCATTTGTTTTATTGTGGTCAGCTGAACAACATAGACAAAGGCTGAAGGTAAGAAATGGTTGAAGTCAGGTGTCTTTGTCCATTTCTATACCTTCGTGTTTTGTCTAAAGTTTTCAGCTGTTCGCATTAACAAAGCATGAACTACCTGTTCAACATATCTGTTAGAAAGGACTTCGAAGCATTTTATTTAGATATGTTACAGTACGAGATGATGTATTCCCATAAGGGACAGGTGGTTATATACGACACTGATACGAAAACATACTGCCAAAACCGCGATAAAGGAACACGCGAAGATTTGTTTTAAAAATGTCGGCCGGTGGCGCGAAACGTTAGCAGTCGTATTTTTGAAACATTTTTTTGGCTTCCTAAGGTGTAAAATTTGTTCTCCGTTTCCTTGTGATTTTATTTTGCACAACTACGCGTGTTCACAATTATTCCCGCGTCTTCCGGAATTATAACTTTTCGGGTAACCAAGATAAATTAAAGCGTATGCCGAGCTTCTAAATTATGCCGATTTCATCATTATATTTTTTTCTAGTTTCAATTATAGTTTTCTTCTGTGCAATCGAGATGCGAAATATATATATATGTATATATTTGTGCGTGTTTCGGCTTCAAGTGTCACAATTCTGCGAACCAAGAGTGACAATAGACAGCTGCTCTTGTAACCACCATAAAACTAAGATAAAAAGTAGGAGGAGGAGGAGGGAAAAAAAAGGCTCTTGTCGGTTCCTGTTGTTCTCATTTATTTATTTATTTTTTACTTAGAAATGATCCAGTGAAGAGAAACTAACGAAGTTTGCTCTTCCTGGTTTGTGTGCTCGGGAGGGGCTGTTCGCCGAAACGAATCAGTGTCACACGACGTTATCAAATTAGAGGATTGAGGAGGCACTGTTATCTTTGTTTATGCATAAAGAGGCGGATATATTCCCCAGATATTTCTTTGCCAAAGGTAACAGTCCTAAAAAAAAAGTAAAAGTAAAAGACCTGCTGCAGCGCAATTAGTAAATTAGGAAAGACTAAAAACATTTTAAATTTCTGCCGATTTATTTGCGACACGTTTTCTAGACTATGCAATCGCTTTCGTGCGAAAGAAGGCAATTAAGCAATGCACAATAACTTGCTCAAGTTGGTAAGATAAAAAAACGAAGGGGGGGGGGGGATGGAATGGCATTTGTTGCCTTGTCGCTTTGGAAGTAGCAATGGAAGTATTACGTCAGTTGTAGTACTTATTTCCTTTAAATTTATCAATTTATTTTATACAGACGAGCTGTTGAAGAACGGTGAAATAATATATTTATTAGTATCACTTCGAAGTTAGAATACAATGTAAATCCAAGTTAGATTAAGTGAAAATATTGCCTATTAATGACATGTAAAAATGTTCTGCCAAATTTGTACAACAGAACTTTTTATATATTTTTTAGTCGCAAAACTGACAGCCATTTACAGTGGTAAATCGGCGGCATGCGAGAATAGGCTCTTGGGCGGACTTTGTAACTACAACCGAACAAAAACCGCAAAATCGCATTAACGAGCAATTTAAATTTTTTTTTCCGAAAACGTTTGTACACGTTAAGCATTTCGCACGTTAGGCAAGTAAGTTAACCAATAATAAAACTAAAAAAACGGAAGTTTTTACCACAATTCACGTTTCGTCACATGCACTATTTTAAAGAGTAACTCGAAGGCCAATTCAGTCTAAAAAAGAATCGCTGTGCCTGCCAGGGATCGAACCTGGGACCTTCCGCGTGTTAGGCGGATGTGATAACCACTACACAACAAGCACCGATGGAACCCGCGAAAACAAAGCCTCATCATATGACCTATTGATGGAGTAGCAATTGAAAAGCACGTCGCATACCAATTTAGCTAAAAAAATGAAAAAAGAATCACTGTGCCTGCCAGGGATCGAACCTGGGACCTTCCGCGTGTTAGGCGGATGTGATAACCACTACACAACAAGCACGCCCTGGAGAGTTGCACAGTAGACGTCCGAGCGAAGGGCAATCTGGGGCAGTTTCGCAATCTTCCTGCCGGGCCAGTTGGTCCAGATTAGAATTCAAAGCGTAGCACAAGAGGCACACACCTCGCGTCCCGACACGCGTGTCTTGCACAATCAACCCTCGTTTCTTTTGCTTACTTGTCTTGTAATTGTTGCATTTTTTTTGTGAGGAGTTCGGGGGGGGGGAGGGGTTGAGAAATTGAAGATTGGCAGGTTTTATTAGATAACGCGACGTTTCGAGTGCTGCAGTCTATTTTTCTCTTCTTTTTTTCTTGTGGAATCTTGCTTTGTTAAAGACACAGCTGAAAACGATTCTCAACAGAAAATAATCAATTTGCTGATCTCAGCCTTAAGGTCCAAAGAACACCTCGAAACCTCACACAAAAAAAGGGGGGGGGGGCGCAACTACGCCGTGGTATTTCAAAGCAAGAGCTGCCTCAAGCCGAAACGCGAAATAAACTTGACCTGCATGCGTTGCTAAAGGAACAGTATTGTTTTTATTTATTTCCACAGTACCCGAGGCAAACAGCTTAATTATTGTGTATGCGAGTCATACTCCTTTAGACAAATCACTCAGAAAGCCAGAGTGCCTGAAGGTCGACAACGATGACTCCAACTCAAGTGTTCAAGGACAACGAAAAAGTGACTTATTCATTCATTAATTAGTAACTTATTTACAGTAATGACTTATTAGTCACTCATTTTACTTTCTAGCTACGTAAAATCTTTTTATTAGCTTATTAATTAGATGACTTACAATTAACTTATTAACTTAGTACTGACTTATTAGCGAAGTTGTCAAACTGATTACTTATCGACCATCTCAGCTCCCACCATACTTGCATAATAAATATAATAATAATAATAATTATTATTATTACTCTAATATTGACTTAGTAATAGCTAATTACAAACTTAATAAACTGACTGACTTATACCCAGTTACACGATCACACTTAACTGCAGTTACATTTTACCACAGTTACTACACTATACACCAAGATACGGCCCTGTCGTCACGACGCGCATCTGGCGCTGTTGTCTGCGCGGCGCATGTGCAGAAGCTTCATCTTCACACGAATTTGGTTTCTGTGCACGCGCATGTGCCCACACTTGGGTGTGTGGCCAAACGCCGACTTGGACAACCTTCTCTGGCTACGCAGTCAAAGGCGCGTCCGCTTGCGCATCTGGAGCGTTCGTCAAAGTTGTGCACTCACACTCTTCTTCACTTCTTCCGGAATAAGTGTCCGAGAGTGTAGTGTGGCCACTGCGGTAAAGCGTAACTGCAGTTAAGGGTGACTGCGGTTAGAGATATGCCGGTGTAACTAGGCTATTAGCGATGAATATGTTAAACTATTCATTGACGTATTTTGAGCTCAATTAATTTTTAGTGTTTTTTGTTTTTGACGCTTCTTCCTACTTACGCGTGGTTTCTAGTCCTTATAAAAGAGATATAAGTTATAAAAAAAACGTAATGGCGGCCTGTTTGTTTTAAGTGAGTTTGTGGACTTCATATACCTTTCAAACACGTTTCTTAACAACTATTTTTGTTTTGTTTCATTAAACGTGTTGTCATAGGTTTTTTTATTTTTTTTTATACGACTACCGTTCTTGCATAAACCTCTACCCGAAAAAAAAATAAAATTTCTTCCGCCATTTCTCTTAACGCACAAAGCGGTACATACATCACTCCCTTCCGCTGTCACCAGGCCGTCGACAAAGTTCTCGGGAACAGAGTTGTCCCACAACGTCACAAACACCGAACAAATCGGCACGACTCCTGTTTCTTGGCTCAGAACCCGCCCATGCCTCGCGCTCGGTGTACTCTTCCTTGCGTTTCTGATTTTGTCTTTCTTTTTTTATCCCTCGTCGTCGCTCAGTCGGATCATTGCCAACGTGGGGTCGGCTTTCGCCACGAGCGGCAACCACGGGAAGCCGAGAGCCCGAACAGAGAACAGTGTACACGTGCATCTGCAGACAAGGCCTTCCAGGCTGTAGTGGCCACTCTATCGAGCTGTTTATCCCAGCGAGATTCTTTCTCGTTCTGCACGAGACCCCACGAGACCCGTCCTCCAGAACCGTCCCGTCGCAATTCTCTCTCTATTTTTTTTTAAATTTATTTAGGGTTGACGCGATGCCGCACAACTTGACACGAATAATAATTATTCAGCGTGTTGCCATTTTAACTATAACTAGGATTCCGAGCTTTCGGTATATACCGATAAACACCGAAAAATAACCCCGAGCCGATTTGATCAAAATTTATGAAAACCGAAAAACCCCGAATAAGTGCTTCCTTTTAATATGGAAAAATCCAAAATCCACAAGAATAATCCTTTATTTTTTGTACAGCTTTGTTTTGTGTATATCCGAAACTAAACGCTATGTTGATGCAGCCCAAGGAGTTGCTTTATTTCTGGGGAACATACAACGCGCTTGTTGGAGACGCACGCGTGCTTCACAGAGCTTGGGGAATCCCGTGCCATGAGCCTCGATACAAAACGATTTCTTGACGGACGCCAAAAATCGACACCGAAAAACACCGAATTTGTAATAAGAAAAGATTAAAAAAAATTACCCCGAATTCGAAGAAAAATAAACCCCGAAAACACGGAACTGCAAGCAACCACATTCCGAAAGCTAGTCTGGCCACCATCGATGAAAACTGCTTTCTTTGGGTCCAGTTTGTCAACTTTCGGCACGCCTTGGCAAAGCTTCACCAGCAGACGATCTACAACACGCCAACACCAAGATGGCGGGTCCCAGTGGCCACACTTGCACGTCTTATAATCTGCCAGTTTGAAAATTCGCATATATACTGCCCTCCCTTCTCTCCGATGTTCGTCACCGGTCGATTGAAGCGCCACCCTATTTGCACGCTTCGGTTGCTCTCCGAACTGTTGTGGCGGAAGCGCGCGCCTAGAATGCGAATAGGGTGGCGCTTCAATCAACTGGTGACGAACAAGGGGTGGTGGTTGGGAAAGGAGGGGGGGGGGGGGAGTGCTTATATATTGTTGAGAAGTTTTCCAAATGCGCTGACTCCGGCGCCCGTTTGAGTTTCCAACTATCTGATGTTTATATATATATATATATATATATATATATATATACATATACTTGATATATGTCAGGGGTTGAAAGTAATACTAAGCGCATCTCTCTCAAAAACCGTTGTATCTAGAACAAATCTTGTGCATATGCACTAGCTTGAGCTGAAGTAAATCGAGGCGCTGATTTGGAGGACACGTCGTATCCTAACACCCTCATATTATAACTAGTGCACTTGTTGTGGTGTGTTATATTTTTTTTCTAAATTGAGGGGGTAAAAATCGGGCGGTATTTTCCAGGCTTGCAATAGAGGGAGAAATCGGGATTCTTTTAGAAACTATTACGGAATTCGGGTTTTTCGGGTTATATATAAATCAACAACTCTAATTGTGTTATTTACATATGCAAGTCATTAATTTGCAGATAATGAGATTAAAACGTAGCATAAGAGCTCACTCTGTCATTCCAATTGTCAACAAGTTTTGTGTTGGCTGCTGTGCTGTCCTCGCGCAACGCAGCAGAGTGCTGGTTCACTATTTCTCCACGGCGTGCGGTGCCGTCGGTGGCCGAGATGCGCTCCGATTGCAAACCGAAACTTAAAACCCGACGAAATTGTGCGGTTTTCAGAACGCCGTAAAATACCGCGCGTGCCTTCTATCGCTCTGCAATTTGTTGATTTAGTGTTGTTCGATGATGCTCCAGCAAGTTTCTGATTGAAACCAAGCCCTTGTAAAACAATATTAGAAAAGTTAATTACAGCAAAAATAATTAACAACTAAATTATCCCAACTGTAATATTTTCCAAACGGGCTCCTGCCCAGGACCAAAACGACACAAGCCTTGCTTTTTTGTTGCAGACGCGTAGTTTTCGCAGTAATCGAACTTGTCCACCTTTCGTGAAACACCCTGTATATATATATATATATATATATATATATATATATATATATATATATATATATATATATATATGACTGGAGCGGGCGCTATTTGTCTTCCTCATTACATTAGAAGAACGACTCGAAGATATCTCTCTTCCCGGAAGACTGTGCCTCGTCTTGCATGTTGGCTGTCGTAACTTGCAGCAGGGCACTACGCAGTATCGAGGGTCAGTAAGGCGACAGTTCGGTCGCGCCTCCAGTCCGATGACGCCATCATTAGCCGTCCGCACTGTCCTGAAAGGCGCTTCGGTCTCGCAACAACACCGACGCCGACAAGGGGCTCTGACGAGAAAACGAAACCCATTCGGGGGCGGTCAGGAATCCCGACTCGAGCTGACACGTGCGCGCACCGGCTGCCCGGTGAAGACCCGAGGTTGCGACGCCTCAATGCCCGCCCGAAGAGAGCGGGGAGAAAAGCGGGCGCAGAGAAGGAGGAGCCGTGCTGCCCCGTAATCAGGATCCGCTTGTACACCGTGTCAGACGGGATGCTGGAGCAACAGTCTGACAGCTGTTTCTATGCTCCTGTCTGACTTCTTGTTTGCCTTTGCTTCATTTTATTTATTTTATTTTTTTTAGGGGAAAAAGGGGGGGGGGGGGCGTGCTTGTCGACGCCGGTGAGAGCTCGTGTCGAGGTGAGAGTAGGGAAGTTTTGTTATATGTGGTTTCGTTGTAGGAATTTCTTTGTGAGACGGTTTCGTTGTAGGAGTAGTCTCGTTATATGGCACCGTTTCGTCGTATGGGAGGTTTCATTGTATGCAACAGCTTAGCTCTAAAAGTTCCGCCATATGTGAGGTTTACGTTATGTCCGAGAGCTTAATTGTAGAGGTTTTGTTACATCTGACTGGTTTCTGTTGTGGGAGTTTCGTTATATGCGACGGTATAGTTGTGCAGTATTTGCCAATCCC
This sequence comes from Ixodes ricinus, assembly GCA_037355805.1. Taxonomy (NCBI): domain Eukaryota; kingdom Metazoa; phylum Arthropoda; class Arachnida; order Ixodida; family Ixodidae; genus Ixodes; species Ixodes ricinus. Next base: position 95,218 of record JAZHYW010027412.1, on the reverse strand, counting down.
ACCTTGGGGATGGGGATGGCAAAACACTCCTTTATGGACCCTGCGGAAACCCCACTGATCTTGTCTTTCTTGTAGTTGGAAGTAATTAATAACCTTTCACTGCAATTCAGGCTGTGTTGTGTGACCTTAACTTCTACTAATCGCTTGCAAGATGAATGCCTAATTTTTTTTTCCTGTCAGCTTAACACACATTTTTGCATCGCATCGCTATGAGTTTAGTTGTATATTTGATTGTTGTACCGTTTCTGAGATAAGGTAAAATAATATATTGACTAAAAATGCTAAGAAATTGAGGCAGCAGTCAAAGCCTTACTTCTGTTCTATATATTTTTTCTCTGTTAACACAACAAGAACGTTGTTGAAACTCGCAGCTGTCTAGGAAATCCATATATTCTGATTTCTTAGTTAAAAACCATACGTCAGAGACATAGTCAAATGCATTCATATTATGGAAAATTGTATCGACACCCAGTTACTTTCGTTTTTAAAGCTTCGGCTGTATTTAATTACTATTACTATTACACTATCTAGGACTATTTCGAAATCCTAAAGCCGGGGTCACACAGATCATACTATAGGAGGTATCACCGGACGCCATATTGAGGTCATGAGAGCATGCTCTGCAACCACTCACTAAGGCCGTCACCGCTAATCTAGGTGGAATGCACGTGTGTACTCGGAAGTGCCGCAACACGTGCTCAGCAGTCGCACAGGCTATGGCTGCCTCCTATACACCGAACGACATCGCAGGTCCCCAAGTCGTGGTTCGATGCGGTGGCAGTTTCCCTTGAACTTGCAGCCGAATCTCGCGCAGTGACTCGCGTTCCGATTTCATAGCTGTCTGCGCGACTGTCGAGCGCGTGCTGACGGCGAGCTTCCACAGTTCTTTTGCAACGTGCATTCCACGCCATCAAGATTGTCGGTCATAGCAGTCTAATAATGGGAGGTCGTTCTGAGCATGCGCTCTAAACAGCGCCCTCAAATATGGCGTCCGGTGTGAACGCGCGGTGTGAACCCCGGCTTTGGTAAACGTTCTTTCGATTAAAACGGTTAAGTATAATTACCCAACTCGTTTTTCATTTAAGTTTTCTCACAGAGAGCGGGCACCTCTAGCAGCTGCGGCGTCTAGAAGAAAAAAAAATAAAATAAAAATGCAGGTTTTTTGCTGTCTGTTGCAAATGAACTGAAGAGAGAGCCGAGGCGCCATACTTCGCCGCACACTGTTGTGTTTAAATTTAGTGGACGGAGTTGATGCGACGCTGCGACGTCACACGACATGACGTCACGTGATGCTGTAACGTCGCGAGACATCGTGACGTTACGTGACACCGAACTCGAGTTACAACGGATAGCCTTCCTCGACGGACATGGAAACGCACCCTGGGAGCAGCTGCGAAAAGAACCCGTTCGATAACGACCGTCGCCGTAAAGCGCAACTCGCCCGACGGCGCGATGACTGGTTGCCCGCGAGGGAACTTGGCTCGCCTCGGGGGCTGCGATCGAATTTATGCGGGGCATGCACCGAAGCGGGATGGCGAGGATCTGTAATTCGTTTTGTTCGACTTGCGATCCACTGGCTTTCGTCCGGGGGTGTAGCTCAGATGGTAGAGCGCTCGCTTAGCATGCGAGAGGTACGGGGATCGATACCCCGCACCTCCACTGACCTTTTCTCTTTTTGTTCGAGATTAATTACCTCGGTAATCGCTTGACTGATTGCTATACTTTGTTTCTGTGTTCGTGCAACAGCAGCTCTCTTTGATAAGTGAGAGCTCCTGTTGCACGAACACTTCTGCAGCGGAAACGTCAAGATCAAGACAAGTTTTTATGCTAAGACGGAATTGAGGAGCGTGAAGGCACAAACAAAAACTTCAATGTGTTTTCTTTTGTCTTCCACATTCGTTGGTTGTTTGCGTTCAGCCCTATAGGCACGTGTCTTCGTTATGTGCCCAAGTTTCTATATTCCGTTTAATCTTAGGCCCGAGCGGGGCAAAAAGCTAGTCGAAGCACGCGCACAAATGCAAAGCCTGAAAACGCAATGTCACGACGCCTTCTTCGCGTAGTTCGGACATCTATAAACTATTTTGGGAGCGCTGAAGCTATATGCCTACATGACCTCGCGTTCGTTGCAGTATGACTTTTTAAGATGGGCAACCATGTTCCCAAGTTGTGATATTGAAACGAGACGAGTAACACATTACTATCAGTGTATACGAATATGTTAATGAACAATTTCCACCAAACTATCAGTGAAATGTAACGCGTTGACTATATGACCCTTTCCAATGAGTGACGTATGTTCACTAGCAATTTATGCGCTGAAACACGCTACAATGGTAGGTCGCATTGTTAGGAAAATGTTGCTAGGCGATTGTGTTACATACGTGAAACATTCTAGCAATCTGAGTTTTCCATACGCCAGACGCCTACGTTTACGGCGCTCTTCATCAGATAGTTTAACCCGTACCATGTGTACACTTGAGAGTATAGTTCCTAGACTGAAGCGATCTACACTATGTACCTCTAATCGGGTTGATAAACCTGGCGATCTTCCAGAGCCTTCCATATACTCTCGAGCTTCCCTCCCTCAGTGCGCACAGATGGTCGAGCTCCTCCTCGCCTACCCTCCTGGTCACATGACCTCCCCGTTAACCAATCAGCGTCAAGCCCTCACTCCTCCTCTTTCGCCCGTCAGCCAATCAGTGTCGAGCCTCGCGGCCACGCTTCTATCCAGGCTTCACTTCAGGCTTCACGAAATGCCGAACACTAATACAAAGAACGCTTTTAAAAAAATTCTGTTCCTTGGCGTGCCTTGCCGAGACGGGCAGAGACGAGCCAAGACACGGCACACACTTCTGCACGCAGACTGCACACCCATCCTCCTTACCGCAATCCAAGATTTGACTAATGTTCAAAATAGTATAACATTTCTTCTCTAAAGCTAAGGGCGAAACGCTTTGTCACAGTGCCACGTGACACTGCGATTTTCCGCTGAGTTTCGCGAGCCACACCGACAATACACACACCGGGATCCGCAGGGAAACCTGGTCAGTAGGGAGTTTTAGTAGATCGTTCCGATGCCTCCGATAACGACACCCGATAACGATACGGCGCGTGCGTAAAAGCGTCGCCGGAGTCTCGGGCATACGTTATCGCTGTTATCGGAACTACCTACTAAAACAACGGCTGTCGAGGTAAAATGGACTGAATGGATAGAGATGTTACTACGGCTTCCCCTGATGCACACCAAACCCCAGATGCATGATTCGGAAAGCGGGAGGCTACGACATTTGCGTCCATTGATTTTTTTTTTTACGTCAGTGAAATGAATGCGAACCGTAATATAAGAACTACAAGGGGTAACACGCAACGCAGCAGTGGAAACTGCATTTCAAGAGCCCTCTGGCCTTTCCCGTGGCTGATCTCGATTTACGCAATAGGAATATTCCGGACGAGAGAGCGGAACTGCTGCCAGTATCTATGCCTTACGTCATCGTCGTCTTCGACGTTCGCCATCGTATATTCCGTCCGGGGGTGTAGCTCAGATGGTAGAGCGCTCGCTTAGCATGCGAGAGGTACGGGGATCGATACCCCGCACCTCCAATGACCTTTTTTTTGTTTGTACTATCGTGTATTACAAATTACCTGCGCGCTATACCTTGATTTAGCGATGTCTCTTTAATATGGACACCTCCGTTCTCCCCCCCCCAAATTGTCTATAATGTTTTTTTGTTTTTTTTACAGTTGACAATTTGCAATTAAACACAGTCACCAAAAATTATCTTGAAATTCAACTCCTAAAAATTTAATTGAAACGAACTGCCCATTATTCTGCAAAGACTCAAAAGGTTGAAATTTTTATACAACATTTATCATGAAGCTACTGGTATTAATAGTTCATCATACCTCTTCAAACCAAATTATTTTTCCAAACGTAATGATCATGTGCACAAGATACGCGAATACTGTACTAGGACGGAGAGCTCTGCAAAAATTCATTTTTTGTGAGGACGGTCAAGGACTGGAACGCTTTACAGGAATGTATAGTTTGTGCTGCAAATGCTGATATGTTCTTTTCGTTATTATTCGCCCCCTGCAATAATGCCTTCTAGGCGCTGCAGGAGTTCTCTGAGTAAAAGAATAAAAGGTACACAAGAGAAAAAAAAACAATTTGAGTTTCATTCGAGGCTCAACACGGTGCATTGACTGAGTTCTTTACAATTTCAATTGAAGCTCATTTTACATTTTATTTAGTAAGGAAAACGAAAACCCTAATAATAAAGCATCGCTCACATTTTGGAAAAAGAAAAAGGGAGCATATTGCACTTTAATACTAAACAGACCAACAGTTATCAAACTGTTGACAGTTATCGTTACTTGCCAGCCTCGTATCGCGCTAACGCAATCAAGCACTATATAGATGTAGAAAGATACATTGTCGATACACCATTCATAGTCTATGCCGAGTCTGCACGCTCGCACTCTCAATGAAAGCGCACGAAAGCACAAAGACGTTCGACCAAACTGATGTTTGCATAATAAATAGAGCGAGACCGTTTTCCCTCGAGCGAACTATAGGAAACGCCAAAGCGACGCGAAGATTTGGAAGGCGACCGTCGTTTTTTCTAAAGAGGAGGAACTTTCATACTTGCCTCGCTTTAGTTTCGACGGCCCATGCCGTGACGTGAGAAATAAATTGGACTCGATTCGGCATGTATTTGTGTGTGTGTGTGTGTGTGTGTGTGTGTGTGTGCGCGTGCGTGTGTGTGTGTGTGTGTGTGTGTGTGTGTGTGTGTGTGTGTGTGTGTGTGTGTGTGTGTGTGTGTGTGTGTGTGTGTGTGTGTGTGTGTGTGTGTGTGTGTGTGTGTGTGTGTGTGTGTGTGTGTGTGTGTCGTCTGCATTTGCATATTTGTAAAAAGAAGGAATAGATGTTGCCTTCGGTGCGAAAGACCTTTGGCTTTTAGAGTGGTGTCTGTGTTGCCACACTGGTTTTCAAGTTTAACATTTTTGTGAAACTTTTGAAGCGGAACTTTTTTTTCCTTCAGTTTAGCGGTAGTTTTTTTGCTTCATTTTATGTCCGCGCAGAGTACGACACTTTTGAATATGAAACGAAGCCTGAGCATCGTAAAAGGGTTCGAATGTGAGGCCGGTTTAACGTCAGCAGCGCGTGTCCCGGTCTCCACAAACACGCGCACGTGCGCTTGTGCGTGTCCAGTCCACGGGCTTGCGACTTTGTGTTCGTGCGTGTGCGCGCCCATGAATGTGCAAACATCATTACAGCTACGTCTGGCCATACGACATTACATTTGAGGTATCTCGTACACACGTTTGCATGTACTCTCGTGTGTATATGCTAAGCTTGTGTGCCTGCCTGTTAGCGCGAACAAGCGGTCTCAAGTCCCTTCCCCTCTAAAATCTAAAGGCTGTAATTTAAGCTGCTGTGTTGGTAGGAAGCGCTCACCTAGTGCACTCACCTAGATGGTAAAATTTGCAGCCTGACAATTCTTTGTCAAAATGAACTAAAAAAAGCAAACCCGACCTCGTGTTTGTGCTAACAGTGTTGCGCAGCGTGCATCTTCATCCGAGTACAGTGAGAAACAACAATATCATTTTTTATGGACATCGAAAAAGCAACTGCAGGAGGCGTACCCCCTACGTTTAAGACAGGAAGGAAAACGAAAACGCCAATGGTGATTCCAAGCAGATCGAATCCCCGACCATCATCCATGAAGAGGCAGCGTGCACCGATGACTTTTTGAGAAGCGTCGCTTTCTCTCCCGAAGGATCTTCTTGAAAACCTTTTTGCCAAGAGCAGCGTCTCCTTCTCACAGTCGGCCTCTTTGTTCCCGCTACCGTCAATACATCGTTTCGTTGGATGGATGGATGGATAAATACGGCTGAAACCTTTTAATCGGGCGTTGGCTTCAGCCCCTAGCCAAACCTTTTAGTTGCAGCAATTTACTAATCTCTGATTGAGAACGGAAATCGACAGTAAGCTTAGGCCTTTTAACAGTGAATTTATATACCCATATCGCGTTACGTATCGACCCAATGCCCCCTGGGGTCGAGTGCTGGAACGTCGCTACGGCTCCGAGCCTAACCATTGTGTCCTGGAATCTTTCTGTCACCGGAGAAAGCGATGGGAAAAATAGAAACCCTTTTCGTGCGAAAAATAAAAACGAATAAAATAAAATAAAAACGGTTTTTGAAAGGTTTACATCGTGGCGCAAAGAAGCAGTTTTTTTTATTATTGTTATTATTCCGAACGCGTCTGTGTCATTCTTTCCTGTTTTTATCTTGTTACTTTTAGTCTGAGTAGAAAGCAATTGTTGGATTTCTTCCTCCATTTTATGAATATATCGGCGTGTAAAGTTCAGAGGACTTCGAGAACTTTAAGGGTTCTCTTGCAGAAAAACGTACGTACGCTAAAGTGGACGTTGTTTTGGGGATCTGATTCTTTCGTGGGTGGCGCTCGGATCCGGGCAAAGATGCTTCATCAGAGTGCTACCAATCAAACTGGGATTTGTCACGTTTTGAAAGGACGAATGGATCTGACCGAATAGGTTGGACGTCACTTCTCCGAATGCATTAGGCCGCCAAAAATTAAAAGTTAAGAAAGTGAATTAAACTTTTCTATTTTATGTAGCTAACTAATTAACTAATTTTGCCTCTATTCATGGCCAAAAACGTAGCCCAAGAGATTAAAACAAAAACACCTAACTCGAGTTTTTTGTTTTTTCAGATTCTAAATTTAGTGCAAGAAAAAACAAAAATCAATATGAAAGAGGTTAAAGAAACACAGGGGATTGGACGTCTAGACTCTAGGGTAAAAAAACGACATTAAATTATGTCATTTCAGATTCGTGCAGTAATCCTACTGTAGTCTATTCCTTCTTCAGAAAAAAAAAGAAAAAAAGATGCGTCTTACCACTCAACTTATAACTTTGCAGCCAATAAGACGTTCTTATCGGCCAATATTGCCGATACGAACGCCAAAGACGAATCACGAAGCCGAAAGCGTTAACTGACAACTTAAAAAATGTAGGGCGTTTCTTCAGTTTTCGCTTACTATAGTAGAGACAGGTTTGTAGTATCCATCGAACTCCAGAAAAGAGATTGCGGATCTAAACTGACCAAGCCTCTATTACCGGCACGAGTAATCGTCCCAGAAGGAGCTGAAGGGTCACCGTTCCCATTAGGCCAGGCGTCAACCTTCTCTTTCGGAGGCCAAGAATGGCAGACACTTAGCGCGATCCTGGTGGCACGAGAAGGAAACTTGACTTGGAAGAGGGGGTGTCGGAAGCGGGCTTTCCAGACCACGATGGAGAAAGCCCACGACGAAGATTGATGATAGACACGCGTCGAGATGCGGGGGAAAAGGGGAGCGGGGAGGCCTTAGCTTTGTGGTGTCGGGCCGCAAACCTTATACATTTGGGTTTAAGGTCAGCGGCCCGACACCACGTGGTCCCGTATAATCACATAACCACACGGAGAAGCATAACCACGTTGAGTTGCATAACCGGGGAGAGGGGGGAGAGGGGAGGAGGGGTGGAAGGGAGGCCTTAGGTTTTGTGGAATCAGACCGCTAACCTTAAACCTACGGGTTTAAGGTTAGCGGTCCTTCACCACATGGAACCGTATAACCCTATGGAGTCACATAAACGCATGGGCCAAGCTAATCACACGGACAAGCATAATCACGTTGTTGAGCTGCATAACCAGATAGGTCTAATATCCGACATTATCGACAGACTTCTATCAAATATGCTTACGTTGAAGTCCACAGAGCCACTAGGGTTCACATGACCACATGGGCCAACCAAACAACCATATCGACCTAATTGCCACGAGCGATTCATATAACCACGCGTTCTCACATAATGCAACTTTCCCGCCTCGTCACCTGGGGTGACAGAATAACGGTGTGGGCACAAGGGGTAGCTGTCACGCAACACCGAGCACCACATAAAATTAAGCATTTCTATTCTTCCTCAGCGGTGCGATAGCTTTCTTCCTGGTCACAATCAAAGATAAAACGACAAGAAATACAAATCAGAGACTTAAACCTAAACACAGGTTGCGTCGTCGTTGACGGGCCTTCTAAACGTCTGATAACCGCCCTGGTTCGTGTTCCGGTCACGTGGTAAGGACGGCAGCTGGGATGTTTTCCCACGGGGCCATTACAGGAAGACGGATATCGGGTTTCTGTCGACACCCACCGACAACCTTCGCTTTGCACACCGCCCTCCCGCAGAGCTTCCGAAGACGTGAACCTTACCGTAGTTCGGTGGCTTCTATGCTCCAAGCCAAAATTTGTGCGAAGAAAAAAGTATTTAAGTAAAGTTATTGAATAACAGGTAAATATAGTAGACTGTGCAGAGTATCTGAAAAAGCGAATCGTTGATTACTTTCAATGCACTCTCGAGTAATCATCTTCTACCCACAACTGCAGAACAATTACACGTTAACTAATCTCAAGATACTATCAAGTTATCTTTTCTACATTCGGTCAGTTGATTACTCAGTTTCGTTGCGAGATACTGCAGGTTTGTACTGTACGCGGTTCTAGTAATCGAATTCCTAGCAGCTGATATTGCTATTGCGAACAATTGTAAAACCTGTTTGACTATGGTTTTAAGGGTCATAGAATCATTCATTTGATACTTCCAGGAATTAACCAGTTCAATATGAAAATAAATATGATTCATTCAAATCTACTTTTAGATGGCTGACTGCACTGCAACATTTCGAGCCTATTTTTTTTTTTTAGTTTTTAGGCACAAGGCTTTACTTGTTTTGTCTGGATCAATAAATAATTCGTAGAAAAGTTAGACTTCCAAGCACAACCAAAAGCCGACTGATGCATTCTCAGAAAGGACGCTTCATAGCGATGTCGAATAACCATTTGAATTTGCCATAGAAGTTCTGGACGGAAGCTATCCAATCTCCTAGCAGAATTACTGAACGCGGAAGCGTCTCGAAGACAATCTTGGAAGAAATTGAAGCAAAATGCGGTAGTTCCAGATGTTACCACTTGTTTTATATTTGTGTGTTTTTTTTTCGTCATCCAATGAGGTTTTATGCTTTCTTGTCGTGCCGGCCGCGCAAAAGCTATGTCTGCTTCTTCATTTTTTTTACTTGTACGTTTTGTCGTATGTTTATGGATGATGCCCACCAACAGCTACATGAAGATTCTTCCTTCATAGAAAAAAAGGACCGGTAACGCCGAAAACAAAATTTTGGTCCCACTTGGATTCCCAATTCGTTCGCTACACGTTGACAACGCCGTAAATAAAAACAGCAAAAAACGAAAAACAAGGTTTTAATAGAAAGAAAGTCGGGGTTTAAGCTATGTGTGATATTGAAGCTGCACACACAAAAACGAGACTTCACAACGACAGAAAAAAAAAGCTGTTAGGAATGGTGTGACATCTCTTCTGTAGTCGATGCACGGATATGTCGTATCGACCTTTCTGAGAACCGAAGCCACTAAACCGCTTTCGAAAGATGATGGACGCACGGCCTACAACTTTCGGTATCGATCAGTCTTGTACACGTAACTCGGAAGAAATAATCGATTACAATTACAATTACTTTTGCTTAAAAAAGTGTTCAATTAGATTGCGTGATTACTCGAGACGAAATGTGATTGGCCGTCTCTTAAGAAAAATGTCCTTGAAAACATAGGAAGCACGCTTCAGACACTAGGGAGGTTTAGGGAACCGCTTTTGCACATCTTACGGCACGATGTGCCTTCCGGTAACGCACCGCGCATATGCGAGTCTTCGTGGTAGCGCATGCAGTTGTACCGGAGGGCCTATCGCACCGAATGGATGTGAAACAACGGTTCCCAAAACTTCCTATTATCAACTATTGTATCATCTTTATCCATCAATCTGTAAACCCTACGCCTGTCGGAGGTTTGCTTCGGGGACTCCTTAGTAGGAAACGTGTACGAACAAAGGTGCCATTAAAAAGGGGAAGGGAAGAAGTAACGGTTACAAGTAATTTTAGTGCTTCCTAAAGTAATCAGATCACTGTTGCGATTACTTGCTAATAAATGAAATCAACCGATTATAAATTACTTTAAAAAGAAATCAAGTAATTTGATTTCTTATAGTGACTTCTATATTAATACAGTGAATGAAGGGACCGGGAACGACATCCTGTGTTGGCTCCAATACGCGTGCTTTTATGGTCACTGTCAACTTAAGAAACAAGGCGCGGGCTTGTTATGCCCACGCTACGTGTTTCGCATTTCATTCATCGCTGTAATTCGTTCACCGGCTATTTTTTTCATCGGTTAATTCGGTAATTTGATAATTCGTTTCATCAGTTAATGTGTTAATCGGCTAATTCGATTCGTTGGTTAATTCGTTAATCGGCTAATTCGTTTCATCGGTTAATGCAGTTAATCGGCTAATTCGTTTCATCTGTTAATTGGTTCATCGGTTAATTCGTTTCATCTGTTATTTCGTTCGTCGGCTAATGCCGGAATCTCGTTGACTGTGTAGCGATCATAAAATGCTCAGGGCTCGCCATGCCCTGCATTTCTTAAACTGTCTGCCAGTATGGCGCTTTCACGTTGCTCTTGTGAAAGTTTTCTTCAGCCTCTAACGACATGTGCCCACTGTCTGGGATTCGCTTGTTCAGGGATAGCCATGAGATGGACAGTTAAAAATTAAAGTGATAATAACCAATCAATCAGAAATCAAAGTGATAATAACTAAAGTGATAATAACCGATGCTTCATATTCGGAAAAAATGCGGTGGCTTAGCTCGGCTATGCCAGGACATACGTAGCATGAGCTTATGCCGCACAAAATGAGAGGCGCTATCAAGCAGCTCCGGTGCAGCGTTAGGCCTGGTTCACACTTGCGAATCGGCGGGCGAATCTGCAAGACTTCGGCCGCCGGGCGTAGCGTCCCCAGTGCATTGCCGCGCCGATTCCGCTTCGGCGGCAGCGTGATTAGCTGTAAGTGTGAACCAGGCCTCAGACTTGGCTACTGCGCAACGGAGGCGGACAGCTGGGGACGCGGCGGCGCCAGTGCGTCTGCCGCGGCTATGACGTCTCGAATGCGAAGACCGGCGAGGCGCGCGCGGTGGCGCGGAGCCCGCGGTGGTGGCGGCTCCGCCCCGCCAGCTGTGCGCCGTGTGACGTCACTGATCCTCGCGCTTGCGCAGACCGGCGAGGCGCGCGTGGCGGTGGCGGAGCCCGCGGCGACGGCGGCTCCGCCCCGCCAGCTGTGCGCCGTTGGACGTCACTGCTCCTCGCGCTTGCGCAGCACGGAGCACGGCTCATTATGAGAGCCACGCGAAACTGCTCAACCTCAGCCAGTGTAGCTCACGCTACAAAAGGAAATTTGCGCATGTGGCTGGAGAGGAATTCCCTCGCAATATAGTTTTGTTATAACCCATAGTTTCTCTGAAGCCCTCGGCGATCACCGCTTTTGAATATGACACTCGTGTTTCCAGTGTTTGAGGTGTGATGAAATGTTTCTTTATTTGTGCATTCTAGTGTTACGAGTTTTTGTATTATTTTCTAGCTGTAGCATAAACGTAATTCATACTCATATATTCAGACCCCGTGATTCAAGCTATCCGCGAAAATATTTTTTTTGTGTGTGTGAGTATGGCAACTAACAAACGTTCAGATTTTTTGTTGAAAAAAAAAGAACATTTGTTCACACTCCTACCTACCTAGGCCTAGTAAAAAAAGTATTTATCGAAACCCATCTATAAAGAATATCCCCAAGGAATAAAAAAATCTCAGACACGAGCTAGTTGAAATGCCGGTGGACTAGTCGACCCTGAGCCTGACGGTACTCAAACACCGGGTAACCTATGAGCGGGCTCTTCATCAGCAGGATACACAAGTTTGCTTCTGCGCTAAAGACCAGCCATAAATCAACGCCGTCCCCAACGTACCCCGGGGTGCCGCCTCTGCAGCGGCTGGGATCCCACTTGAGCACAATGGTCGTCCCCAAACGGTGCCACGTATACTCCTCCTTTTCGGCCCTCTTTCCGCAAGAAGGAAGAAAACAGTCGCTGCGAGAAGCCATCAGTGAGTCCGAGCTGCTTCATCGATCCTGGCGCAGAAACGTCCGCGCCAAGGGCACGCGTTGATGAGCGAGTTGCTTGTGCTGCTGACTGGAGAAATATCTGGCAGGGCCGCCACTGGGACCGACTCTGCGAGTTTTTGCTGGCTCAGTGGATGCCGTAGCAGCGCTGAGTCTGTGCCCCAGTGTTATCAAAGGTTGCACGGATCTCTCTTCTTAAATTTGTGCTTTGTGGACTGGTTTGATTAACTGTCCGCTGAATGCGGTTCGCGATACGTTTTTGATGAGAGTAGTAAAGATTTACGCACTTCACAGCTGAGTAACGGACTTCAGATTAGCTATGTGGTTCTCTTTCCTTAATGTGGACAGCTTGTCTTTGTGTTTTCGTCTAAATGGTTCAAACTTCTACATATCGTTTTTTTTATGGCGATCTTTTGGACAAATTAGCTGCATAATTTATTCCGAGGCGATCTTTTATATGCCCCGTAGAGCTATACAAACAACACGTGCTGTACAGTTCGCAAAAAAAAAATTGTTCGTTAAAGTTTTATTGGATACTTGTGTCAGAGTAACGCAACTCGAAAATGAGGGGAGAAATGACTGACCCCTGATGACGTACGATTTAACGGGTTTTAGACCTTTTTTTTAAATTTATTTTGAGATTTATGGTTTTTTTTTATCGTCCCATACCACGAAGCCCAACTCCGTTAAGAAAGCTCAGCTTCGTCAACCTAAGCGTTTAGACACGGGTTTCAACCTATAGCTGATGCTGACACTTGGGTCGTTGGGCGAAGGCATCGAAACTGCAGTTGAAAGGGTCTTTCTGAATATGTCTTTTTTTGTTATTTGTAAGTCGGAGCGCGGCCCATAGCACGGAAACAACTACGCACATAGACTAGCAATTGATGACAACATGGCGAAGTACTCTCGGTTGATCGTGTAAGCAGGTCACAGGAATGGCAGAAGCGCGGTATGATGTTTTGTTTTCTTTTCTGCCTGATTGGTCTTTAGATGGCACTTCCCTGAGGGAAGTTCGCCTGATGCAAGTTTCCTTGGCTTGAGCAAGCCGCTAGGTCTCGCCGTGCATGAGGAAAAAAAAAAAAGGGAGGGGGGGGAGAGAACGTTGTAACACAAACACACCAATACATGTGTCAATATTTTTATAGGGGTCCCACTAGTCTGTTCCCTTTGCAGATGCCGATAACTCATGTGACAATACTATTTGTTCCCTGCGCCATGGACGGCGATGCGGGTCAGTAAACATGACGGTGCGGGTGACCCTAAGCATGGTGACTTCCTTGATAAACGGCCATATATCTGACGTAGAAACGGAACCGGGCTGCCTCGATAGTGCATCTTACTCTCTCCATGCGTACCTGAAAACGTATTTTGCGTATATCTCTTTTCCGCAGTGACCATGGTTGAAAATACATGAGGGCTGTTGCGAAGCTGCCGATATCCGAGTTCGACCAGGGTCGAATTTATTCGATCTTTCAACTCAAAGCTCGACCAAAAGGTCGATTGCGTTTTGACAATTATATGTGCATGCGCGCAAGTTAAAAATAATCTTGGTGCCATCTAACGAAGCAGGTGAGCAGAATTTTAAGAAACAAACTAAATCAATTAAAGCTTGCGCTCTTTTATGTCGTGTAAGCGATTATTATCTAACATTTAAAACAATCTATCTTATATTCCTTTTCCACGAACCAGAAACTTTGGTGTAGAAGTTGGGTAGCGCTGTCCAAGAAGTCGAACTTCGCCCAACTTTGCCGAAGTTTCGAAGGTTCACCGAATTAGTCGAACTTCGGCTTCGACTAAAATTCGTGACATCTCTAGTTTAAACGTATGCAAAGCGTTATTGAAATTGTAAATTGTGAAAGTTTATGCAAAGAGCCATCGGGATTGGTCCATAAACGTGTTTATCGACCAGATGGCGGGAAAAAGACCCTGCAACGACTGCGGAAAGATAGATGAACACTTTGCAAACATTTTGTTTATATCCTAAAGACCAAGGGCACTACATAATCAAAAACGTATATGTGCAGTCCAGCCACTGAAAAGAAAACAACAAAACAGGTCCAATAGACGCAGGGAGTGATCCCCGCGGTACCATTATCTTCGAGAAAGTTTGATAAATGATTTACAACTTTTTTTTTCGGGACGCTGTAAAGAGCCATTCGGATGAAATACTGCTTGACTGTATTTCATCGAACGTCAGACGGCGTCCTAGGCTGTCTTTGTCTTTGAGTTAGGTTGTGCTTTTCCTGATTTTTTTGTTTTTTTTATTTTGTTGTTTTTACATTTAAAGAAGCCTCCTCGTAAAACCGCTTTTTTCTTCTTCTTCCTCGTTGGACATTGTCGGACATATTTTGGAAGCTGCGACAGCGTCTCGGCGTGGTCCCAGCGCTATGTTTTCTTGGCCACTTTTGTTTCAAGCAGGAGCAAGGTTCGATACGACGCCATACGCTCTTGTGGTGTACAGCAGCGACATGTCTTCGTCTTTCTCTTTGTCTCGCTTTACTTTTTGGACACGCAGCGCTTCGCTGCTGCCGGGACGTTGACCACGCACCGAGCAGGTTTGTTTCATACATACAGTTTCGCAAGTATTGAGATTATTTGAAGTCGAAACTAAGGGAGGGGGGGGGGAGACTGAGGCAGAGAAACTGAAAAGGACATCGCCCGAGTGTCCTGGCACCGTATACCTAAAGCTCCGGAACACCAAAATGGCGGCGCCCAAGAGAAATCCGGGAATGGAGTGGGGAGGCTCTAAGCATAGCCTATATATAGGGACTCTATAGGGTCACGCGCGATTGTAATTATTTTCTAAGATGCTCGGTGCGCAGAGATCACCACTGCTTGCGCCATGAAAGACATTATCAAAATCCACTTTATAGATTTCTTTAATGACTACTTGCAGTACTAGACTTTCGTGACGAATTCGGGCCTGTTCGAAGGTATAACCTAGACATACTTACCTCCAAAATTCACCGAGCAGTTTGGAAATTTAAACATAAGATACAAGACAGCCTCTCCCTTATTCTCGGATATATCTGAGCTATAGGATTTCCGAACAATGTCATATTACATGCGCTCTTTAGAATATAAAGCGAGAAGGTCGCCATCCTGTCGTGCCCATGGTGACCTTCACCGACTAGAATCCTCCAAACGTCGCGCATTGCCTAGTGTTACAGCAACTGATAGATTAAGCTTCAGATACACAGCGGAGCATGGTTGCTATTGATAATAAACCTCATGTAATATGCTTCAGATGATTTGTTCTATATGGAGCTTCTGGGCTCATACCGCATTCTGACTGACCGCCGGGAAACGCCATGCTATTCCTGAGTTGGTAGTGACCATTGTCGGATGATTTTATCGATGTCCTACCTCAATCGAATACACATCGCGAATATCTCTGAGAGCGCGTCCGTGGAGGGAGCTGGAGCGGCGTTCCTCGAATTCTCTCTTAGGGACGTTTCCATGCGGACCACGGTGCAACAAAGAAAGTCACGAACCCTTTGATAGGGCGGCTTCAAAGGGGAGGTCCTCTAATGAGAAGCACGGGTCGATCGTGCTCTAATTGTGGGAGGATAATTATTCCATCAAAGTATCCCGCGCTTCTGGGAACTGAAAATCTAGTTGTTGTTTTTGTGCTGTTTCACGGCAGCAAACGCACAACTTAAACTACGGACATGAGTCACAGCCGATCGCTGGCTCAGTACTGCTGCGCCAATCTGTGTCGGCGCTCGCTTTGATGACGTCGAGATGACGGCCTTTGAATATTTGACGTTCACCGACAACTTAAGGAACACTTGGCGTGGGCGAGTCCCTGCACCATTAGCCAATAAGAGCGCCGAAGCACGGATAAATTCCAGTCATCATAGGGTCACGGCACGAGAAATTAATTTTTAAATATTTTTCATTATTCCGCTCCTATAGCACTCACTGCAAATGGCCAGCGCTTAATGCAGTGCTCAGATACAATACTTTGGAACTCAATAAACCTAAACATAAACAGTCTCATCATTTGTACTAACTCTAAAAAAATAGAAATGTTGCGAAGTGTGAATTTCGTTCTTTGAATTCTATTTGTGCGGCAGTAGCGTGCGAGTCAGATTAAACCAACATCCCTTATTTCTAACCACCAATGGATAAAGAACTAGCCACAATGGCTTAGGATCCAGATGCAGTATTGAAGTGCTTTTGATGTTTGCTAAATATGAATAAAGATCGATTGATTCGTATTGATTGATTGAAGAAGCATCAAATTTAGTATAAGCAACGCGCTGCATGAGTCTGCCAGTGACCAGGGGTGGTGATGTGCTGACGTGACCAGAAGGAGCAGATCTCTTGACAGTCGAACCAGCTTGCGTATCTGTCTCTTTGATAATGCCGTCAAGCTGCTTTGCCTCCGGACGTAGATGGGCACCTGCCAAGATAATGCGCGAACGTCCGGAACAATTTATCCTTGGTTTTATTCCCCCGTCGGGACATGTCGGCAAGACGGCGCAATCTGCGAGCTGTCGCGAGCAGGACGGAGTTTGCTCCATTCGCATGTAGTTCCCCTTATTCTGCCTGCTCCGCTTTGTGGGCTTAAATTTGTTTTATGTGGACGTGTGTTGTTCCATTTCTCCAGTTAGTCGAACACTGTGCATCACTAAACATTTTGCTAAACGTTAAGCATCATATATTGTGTGCGAGTGTAGTTACGCATACAGCGCGCGCTGGCGTTTGCAGCAGTAGTTGGTCCAAAGGCAAAACAAATCGCATTTCGCTCACACGTTGATCAACGCGTTATTTTTGTTATTTACTTCGAATCTTCTATGCAGACAAGGCGAGTGCGTGCGGCACCTGTACTTACGTTCTCAATATTCTTCTTGATTCTTGGAAAAGTTGGCTAAAGGTCAATGTGCAGACATCTCAGATGCTCGTTCTAAGCAATGATTTTCTACACTTAAGAGTTGCCAAATGCCACAAAAGAATGCATTTGTGCGCAAGTAGTTACTGATTTTGAATGATCCGTCAAGGACGCTATTAGCCGAGTTGGTTTTGTTGGCGATTCAGAATCAGCCACAGCTAATTCCGGTTTCGATCTGGACGAGCACCGTACCGTTCCGCGGTCGTAACATCACTATATATTATCACCGACAGCTTCTTATTTTGTGATTTGTTTTTGGAGCTCTTAGCGGACAATGCCATAATCTCAAAACGACATCAACAGCATCTGAGTTAGCGACCATACGAGACGCAATAAAGTACATCGTGTCTCAAACGCCCCAACACTGGAACATCTTCAGTGACGGAAGACCAGCACTACAAATAATCTAGTCATTCATCCAAACATAGCGCGTGCGACCTGGCATACCACATCTACCATCATCCTAGGCTATGCCTAGGATGATGGTAGTGTGGGTCTGCTTCGTCTACCTCTTGCACAGGGTTTTCACTGACGTAAGAACGCCGAGTTCTGATTGGCTCAAATCAACGGCTCAGATGGGAAGATGGCTGGTAGACCTCAATGCTAGCTACCTTGAGCTACCTCTACCCTCTATCCTTCCAATCGGAACCAATCAGAGCTCAGCGTTCTGACGTCACCAGCAACCCCTTTTCAAGAAGCAGACGAACTTACGCTCCGCATACTCCATGAAGTCTCAACTTGCATCCCGTATTCCATCTGAACCTTCAAGACAGCAGGAGGTGGTCTTGCGCCGACTGCGACTTGGTGGGCATATCAGTTCCTCTCTCGGAATCAAAGCAGAGCCTTCTCCGAACTGTGGAAACTGCGAAGTAGAAGTGACAGTTGAACTCACATTCTGTGCTAATGCGAAACATTCACCCATGGACCGACAAGGGCTCCAACATACATGAATGGTAACGGACTCGCGGACATTTCAGCTCTTCGAAAGGGCTTGGTGCCTGGGAGGAGGAGGAGGAAAAACTTTATTTGTCTTAGGGTGATTGTTGAGTGGGCAGGATAGGGGAGACAGCCGACCAATTCATGAAGGCCACGAAGGCCTTGGTAGCGTCCCTTATGAATGCGGAATTGTCGGCCACTTTGTAGGTGCCTAAAGGTATTCTTTGAAGACTTTGAACAGTCTTCCCGCTACTTTATCCGCTCTTGTTGACAGTTTCACCCATCACTTTATACGCCCTGCAATTCTAAAAAAAAAAGAGAGGGCAACTTGTAAAAATAAAATAAACGTTTGCTTGTAACGTTGTTTCATGCAAAACAATATTCCGTGCAGAAAAAGAGAAAAAAGTTTCTGCAATGACCTTGGTCGATTTTTTTTAGGCGTCACGTACCAAGGCAGAAGACATTTGAGGTTTATGCCGAAATGCGAGCTTGGCCATTTGACTCTGCTGCGGATGCGCGCGCGTATATTTACGTCTTCCTCGCTTCGCAGTGGCGAGTAATTGTTAGTTACAATGCGAACGGCTTCCCAGCTCAGCGATGCGGAATTAGTGGCGAAACCGGGCGATTCACGCTCGATTGTCGGGATCCCAAGTCGGCAGAATTTAACGGGTCGAACTAATGATTCCGAAAACTCTGCCAGAAAACGAGCGGTTCTGATTGTCGTCTTCAAAGGTTCTCTTTCGCTTTGATTCTTGTTTTTTTTCCTTTATATTTCTTTGTTTTATTGGCGCGCTTTCTCGGTTTGCTAAGGGTGTAAGCGATCCGCGTGTTTTCGCTAATTTCCGGCGCAAAGTATGCGGAAAACGCCGCTCGATCGAATAGCTTCTTCAAAGCAGGGCTTGCATTCCGTATCTGGAGACAGCTATAGGGTTGGAATCCTTCGCTTTGTGTTCACAATTTGACTATGTCTTTATCGCTTAAGCCACTGGCAGCATAAGAAATATGAGGGCATGATTTCTTTTGTTCCCATTTCTTGCTTCGCGATTCGTTCCCGGCTGTCCTTTTCAGCGAACACCGTAATCGTATTAGCCGTGGAGCAACTGACAACTTAAGAGATCGCCCTGCGTTTGTTAAGCTGTAGGGTGCTTCACTGCTGCTCTTCTTAAAGTAACACATAACCAAATTGTTTTTCTTTCTTAAATACTCGTATTTGGGTAGAACACTTATGTCACAAACTAAAGCTTCACCGGAAAAATAAAAATGGTTATTTTTGGTCATACTTATAAAACCCCTAGACAAGTGCAGAAAAACCACAGATAAAAATAAAAACGGGACAACACAGCAACGTCTCAAAATAAGCTTTCACTGAAACAAAAGTTTATTTTCATATTTAGGTTAGCGTCCTTCCTTTCTCTTTGTGTGTGTGTGTGTATTTCTTTTTTTGTTTGCTTGTCTCGGGGTTTTATTAGTATGATCGTTCACCAGCTAGACTGCGCCATTACCTTCATTTTGTATTTTTGGGTCGAGGCGCACGTGAATAATTTCTAGCTTCAAAATGTGTCTCGCGACCTAAATATTGCGCTAATTTTATCTTGGAAAAATTTTATTTTATGGCTTACCCATCTAAGCGCTTAACAATTTTATTTTATTTAATTCAGTTTTTTTATAAGATTTTGGCAGTGTTTTTTGTGTAGTATAGTCTTTGTCGATAGATGACCCCGCCGTGTCAGTGCCTCTTCTCGTTGTAAGTAGCTGCAATTGAAAACGCACTGCATTCGAACACACTCGAAAAGCAAATGTGCGAACCAGCTAGGGTGGGCCAGGACGGAAGGCCTGGCCATCGCCGAAAGCGGTCCCACGATTCATGCCTCGTGCGTCCCTGTCGGCACAGTATACCATCGGTAAGCTGGTAACAGCGCCACAACGGCAAAGATCAGTTAATTATTTAGAAATAGGGTTCCAAATAAAACGGAGCGGGCAAGAAGTATTAAAAGAAAAAATATAAGAGGTCGCGTTCCCACTCGCGGCTAAACGACGCCCCTCCGACGTTCACCTACCGAGCGTGATTAAATGGTCAAGCTGTCCCCATTTTCGTCAGCATTTCGTCTTCTCTCTGTAACCCTGGATTGCAAAGGTGTGCGCTGCTTTCCAGCGAACCGATTGTTACGCGGCGCTTTATATGGGCATGCATCGCGGGACCGCTCTGGCCCGCGCGATAATAGAGAGTTCTAGAACAGGGTGTGCGCTCAAAAGCTTTGGGTCTCCCAAAACAGCTTAGGGGTCGCACTGTGCCTGCGTAGAAAGACGCCCCAAGCAGTTTGCGGGTGAACCAAAGCCTGTGTGTGTGTGTGGGGGGGGGGGACCTTAATTTAAAGGTCTCTGGATCACTCCTGCCCTTCTAGCCCACGGGCTAGAAGGGAGGAGAAAAAAGGCAGGCGGCTATGGTGCACCATGAACAAGCGGCCTGCCTCTTCTCTTCTTGGGCTGCAGTCACTCTGCTCGTGCTCCGCTGTACAAAAGACGCGGAGTTTCTCCGCAGATAATGACGGCAGAATTATCTGCGGACATGTCTGCAGAGATTGTCGGCATACTGTCCTTTGTATGGTGTATTAGCTGCGTGACTCGCGCGGCTTTGCTTTCCTATGCACGAAAACGTTGAAACAAAGTCCGTTCCCAACCGTCTTTTTGCAGGTGCTGGCAACGAGGGAGGTCCTCCTTTCGACTCCTCCGGGGATGCTGGTGCATCGGACGTCGTGCTGCGCGGCAGGCTAAAAGGACGGTGTCTATATGGTGCGTGTGGTGCAATCCTAACGTCTGGTGATTCGGCGTGGTGAGTGGAGAAGTGACCCTTCCACTCGAAACCGGTGCCCGGTGGAACTTGCCGAGTGAACGACGACCGAACGGCGGACGTCGGAAGGTGAGTCTATGATTTCGAGCATTTCATTCCGATAGGGAGCTTGCTGCAGAAATGGAGCGGGTTCGCAAGTTGGGACGTATCTGTTGCAACGTCGTCGAAAGTGTGAGTGCGAACGGGCGGCGGGAAACCGCCGCCTGCTGCGATTGGTCAGGCAGTGCGGAGCTGGCCAATCGCAGCAGGTGGCGATGACCAGGTATCTTTGTCCCGCTCTGTCCCACCGTGTACATTAGGTTCCCCTGGTGTCTGGCTCTAAGGCGGGGATGAAAAGGGCCGTGTCATAATCTTTGATTAGATTTTTAATTAGGAACTCGACCTCCTATAAGTGTAATTTCGGGTTCTTTTTTATGATTCTTAGAGCCCGTAGATTAAGTTATCATCATAAATAGACGATCTCAGAATCCTCTCGAGTGTCCCTTTAATATTAATGCCATTTCGCGGTCAGACGCCGCTTGGAACGGTTGGAAAGTTCATATAGTCGCTAACAACATAAAAGAAAAAAAAACAGCGCTTGGCGAGCTTTGAGCATCTCCTTATCTCTCCTCAGCAAATCAGGTTTCAACATCAAATTACATAAGATCGAGTTCCGAAGAAGGAATCACAAAGAAAGAAGTGTGATCAAAATGGACCGTGCCTGCTTTAAGCTGTCAACTTCCATACGCCAACTCAGCTCAAAATACATTTGAAAAATGTTAGACACGGGACTCACTGTAACGATTCATCAAAACCACGAGTCGCTAAACCAGGTTAAGAACCTTCTATGGGGCCTCACACATAAAACCCTTCGGCTGCCCCCCCCCTTCCCCTCCCCCTTACGGTGCGAACCTGCAACCACACTCTTCAAATATACAAATGAGTTCGTTTGATTTGTTTTCTTTATTTTCAGCGTCTTTGAGCAATTTTTTTGAATACTTTGTTGTTTCACAAAACAGTATCGAGTCCAGCTCTGTCTGTGTTTTCTTTGCGTGTGTGCTTTTTCTCAATTTCTGTGCGTAAAGTCAGTTCTGACGCGCGTATTTGCATGTATCGTTCGCACACGTAGACAACGCGCTCTAAAACGTTCACGAAAGCTGAAATGTGTTTGTCTTCTAAAACAAAAAGGGCTCACAGTCGTCTAGAGCGAAAACCAGCACTTACTTCTTATCTGAATACGAGAGTATTTTATGAGGTTACACACGTGAAAGTACTCGACGAACTTCAGCGAATTATTTATGATTTAACGGATCAAAGAGAAACATTTTATGAAGGTGTAAGCTAAAAAACAAAAAAGGTACAGCATTGTTTTAAAGCAGCAGCAATGGGCAATACAAACAGAAAGCCAAATATTGTACGTCATCGTGTTGCCCTGAAAATATAAAATAAAAGCAACTACAGTACACTAAACCAAATTAAGATCCAACCTGATAGCTCGGGTAAACGCGTGCGACGAAGTCTACGATGGGTGACAAACGTGAATGAAGTCCCGTTTTAAAGTACTAACTGATAGTCGTCCTCTATGTGCGAAGTATTATTTGGTTTTACTTTGTTTAGCTCTATTCAAACTATAAATGATGCCATGTCTATTTTATCTAATCTACGCTAACGTTGACGTACATTACATATTTCGTTACCTCCTTGAAATTGGTGTCTCTCAACGCAGAAGAGGATTGCGACAGAAACGAATACTTGATTTATGCCCGGCGGCAGTGTTTGTTATTTAGGGCGAAGCCCCCATACACACAAGGTTCGATTCACTGGAACAATAGATCGGCGTAAGCCGACGCAAAGCGGAGTGAGCCCTACAAAACGAAGCAGCAAAAGAAAAAAAAGTATGCAAGAGTCAGAGCAGTCCTGCATACGACAGCTCGCAGATTGCGGCGTCCTGTCGACAGGCCCCACAACGAAGCGAATGGAAATCGCTCGACAAGCTCCCCGTATTATCGTGGCAGACGCCCCGCTTACGTCTGCAACCAAACCAACTCCGCGCGATTGCCAGAGACACAGATGCACGATCCTGTTTTTGATCGCGGCATGCCATTTCCGATGGTGCTTCCGGAGACGCGAGACGTTCGCAACGGACGTATCCTTCTTGTCGTCAGCTAAGAGTTCTGTTTTCTTCTGATTTCGTTGCATCGAGATAGGCCTATTCCAAGAAACTGGGAGCGTCTCGATCGTTACAAAATCGGGCAACGAACTCGGCTATACTCTAGTTTCCAGAGGTCTTGGCTCATACTTTTTTCCCCGTGAACAGACAAGGCAATGAGTAAAAGTATATTGTGCTGTTTGTTTAGACACCGGGAAGTTAGGCTCAGTGACCGTCTGGTTCTTCCGGTGTAGATGAGACATTTAGCCAGTGCAGTACCACTGCGAGACTGGGGTCTTTAACGTGCATCACGCAGAAGTTAATACACTAGTGCACGCCGATACGATTTTCATCCGGAGGCTCGAACTCAAGACGCGTGCGCGTCAATAGACCTGATTCACCGAGCGATTTCACGCATGCGTGACGCCGCCATAACTGTAGTTCACAAGAGGCGACGTGAGCACTGTGCAGAGGCAGCTCGTGCCTAATCGCGCTGTGCCGCGCATACCTCCAGCGACTTTTGTCGCTGCGTGTCAGAAGACTACAGTTCCTACGATGCATGGCGACAGCGGTGGCGTGCCTCAGACTGATCTGATGAGATCGCGTGCTATTGGCCTGCGCTTCGCGCTTTACAGTTGGAGCTGGCTAATTGACGGCCAAACCCCGTCCCGCAGGCACTATGTCGGCACATGGACCTTTCCAAAAAAGGGCTTTTGGCCGGTTCCATTTTCAGTGTTCGTGTGTTTGGCGCGTGATTTTCTCGCTTTCCAAAGCGTCGAACATGCGCGTGCTGGGGTGAGGAGATCGCATGTTGAGCTGAGGACTTGTAAATATAGAAATGACACCATTCCAATATTTACAAGTTCTCAGCCCAGCGTGCGACCTCCTCAGCCAGCACGCGCATGTTTGTCACTTTGGAAAGTGAGCAAATCACGCGTCATATGCACGAAAGCTGAAAATAGAACCGGTCAGGAACCCTTTTTGAAAGGTTAATACTTTAGCTTTTACATCCGCGTTACATCTCTGGCCGAGGGATAAGATATAAGTTTCGGGGGTCATTTAAATTAGCGTCGGTGCTTGTCGCACGATAAATTTACTATTTGCGTGTGTGTTTGCGTGTGTTTGTGTATGTGGCCGGGGGTGGAGGTGGGGGGGTGTTTAGCGACGAGCCTGAAGTTTGATGAGGCTCTATCCGATCTAAAGCACAAGTCAGTCGCAGTCCTTCAACTTAAACTTAAAATTACTCGAATTCTATCGTAGCGTGAAATGCACTAATGGTAGCCAAGCCAAGATTGTTGATGAGTTACGTTCTACATGATGATGATGAAATGCGCGCCGCAGCGAGAGGTAGAGCCAGCGATAAAACGAGGTCGGTGAGCCTGCCTCCATTCGTCCGATCCCAGCATATACGTGCGTTGCCCAACAGCCCTACAGATGGCCAACGTTATTAGAATAGCTCAGTTATGGAACTGCTCATAGACGCTGCATGCACGAGCAGTACCCCCCCCTCACTCACCACGACTCGCCTCCCGTCGTTCGACGCGCCGGACGGCTGCTATGGTAACTGCAGTGTATTCTATGGAATACGTACGTTTCGAAGCGCAGCGTCTAGATGGCGTTCCACCGTACTCTATGGAACACACAGTTAGTAAACGAAAATCTAGATGGCGCTTTGAACGACGGGAGGCGGACTGAAGTGAGTGAGGGGGGGGGGGGTACCCCTTCCGCGGGAGTTCCACAACTGAGGTAATCTAGTAGTGTTGCACATGGCTTGCATCGACGTCACATCAGTGGCCATTATGGTAGTACTGTTGCTGAACGCGTAGCTTCTTTAGCATGAATTTCCCTCCACCGTATTTATCTTTCTCGGCAAGAGCAACAAGTATGGAGGACCCCCAACATCGTTCAGATGACGTCATGTGCAAGCCACACACTAGTGGGTGTAAGACACACAGTCTTACACCGGCTGAACACCGATTGAACGAATTACTGTGGCGAATAACTGGCGAACGCCCGTGCGTCTGATCGGTAGCAGCTCGTTTTGCAGTGTGACGTAGCAGCCATTGTCGTTAATTCCAGCGCCAGATGCGGAAGCCGTCAAGCCGAAATTCGTCGATTATTCTGTCACATGGTTTGTCCCGTGCGAGTGTCAGCTCTTAAGCCCGGTTCTGCACAGTTCCGTTTGACTGCGTTTGACTGCGTTGCGGCAGCAAAACACCAGGACATTCCTGCTAGCGTTATATCGCGTGCCAAGATGGTTCCTTGGATTCGATTCCACGCTTTATACGAAGCACAGATGTGCCGGTGACTCGCTTTCGGTTCTCGACGCAACGCAGTCAAACGCATTCGAACGCAAGTGTCTGAACCCGCCGTTACACCCACTAGGGCACCGATTGCAGATTCTGTGGTGGACACACGCCGAACTGCTCCAGAGTTTCCTCATCTGTGGCAGCTCATTGCAGTGCTAAAAGTATTTTAATTATATTTGCCAGACCGGAATAAAAAATATTAATTTTTTTTTTTGTCCTTAGCTTGTGACAGTGACAGCATTATTCATTGAAAGGATTCGTTGCGTCGACGATAGAAAAAAGAAAACAGACAAGAAACGACGAGAGGGTGTCGGATTTCGAAGCTCTGTCATTTCGTTCCCGGTCCGATGAACGGAAAACCAGAGCTTCACGGAAAAAAGCATTATGAAAACGACAATGCGGCTAAACTTGCGGCCAAAAGAAGAAAACCAAACAACGGAAAAGGGACCTGACAGAATAATTGCCGTTCCATAAGTGCAGGACCACGAATCGACTTCCTCTACTCATTAAAGAAACATTCTTATCGAGTCACTGCAACAAAAGGTTTATGTTTTGTTTTTCCTTTTCTTGCACCGACCCGCCGGAGAAGCTGTACGAAAAAATGACTCGAGCAACGTTATCGAGTTCCATCTGGACGACCCGTGAAAGATGTTCTCTAAGTGTATTCGAGAAGGACAAAAACCAGACAACTTTCATTACGCATTTCGGGCGATGGTGATTTAGATCAATTCAGCGTACGCAGATTTCTTAGTCGAAAGAAAGAGTCATATAATGCAACCAAACTGCTTAAAGTTAAAAGTCCTAGAACTCGATCGAGACGGAGGACAGAACAGGGAACACATACACACAACACGTCTCACACTCATAGCTGTGTTGGATACGTGGCTTTATGTGTCTGTGTGTGAACACCCCCCCCCCCCTCCGTTCTTTTTTCTTCTGAATTTTAATATCTGTATAATTTCTGGTGTTTCTCGAGTACGGAGGAGCGGATCCTTCGATAGACACACGTCACTGTTCGCTCGTTGAGGCATTCAATCTCTTTGGTGACTCTACGTACTCCGCCCGTTCACAAGACATCGCTTTCGGCAGTGACAAAAACGTGCGCACTGAAGTAGTAGTTACCACACTTGAATTTTATTGAAACCGAGGTGCGCTACCACCTGATTTTAAGCCTCTTGTGACTGCTTAGAGATCGCTTACTGCTTACGTAGGTTGTCACAAGAGGTCTGAAAGCTCGGTTGCAGCGTATCTCAGTTGTGAGCAAACGCAAATGCGTGAACCGGAGCCTTAATACACCGTGGAAAAATGCTTCTGCACGCCCATCTCAGATTTGATGCCTGAAGGTGTAGACTGCGTGAGGTTTGTCTTCTCTTAACTTTGGTGTGCCGGCTCTAAGGGGCGATGCAACAATTGTTTTGTACTTTGCGCAAATACCTCTTAAAACAAACCCCTGATGCTAATGACCTATAAAACACGCGTTCGTTTTTCACACACACGCAATAGAAGTCGCAGAAAAAAATTCAAGAAACACAAGCAGCGTTCAAACACCCCCACCCCTAACTCGCAGCCGAAACAAACGGCCACGTGACCTGGAGCCGATCATATGCCGTCAATGTTGATCATAGCCGCGCTCGGTTGGCAAAACACATGACGTGCGCTGAGTTTAAGCATTGTGATTCGACTATTGTCGTCATTGCAGCGATTGGACACGGGCCACTACCCGAATGCTTCTCGAGCTATTGATTATCACGAGCCCGAATCGAGTGCTCACGCAATCCTCGGGGTCCAATTTACGAGCCGCATTCAAATATCGTCGCTGGGGGATACTGCGATCCCCCAGCCACGTCATCAAGGTTTGCGAAGGAGAGATCGTAAGAAAACGCTCGCTCTTGTCCTTGAAATTACACCGCAACAAAGAGTGACTTGGTCCGTGGCACTTCGTGCCGGTATACTTTAGTCCCACATCTATAGGGCCGGTAAGCTTATGTGTAAAGATGAAAAAACATTCCAAGCGAATATCGTGGTATGGCGCTGAAGTTTGCCGAGTGTAGGACGACCGCCGAGCTGGCGTCTTTAACGTGTACCTCGTAGCTGTGATTACACGAAACTAGGTCAGTACAGCGACAGTCGCATCGATACTGACAAAAGTGAGATGTGAATGTCTATCAAACTCCGAGGACGATACACAATCGCCATTTTTAACGTCGACGGGATTCCTCCCGCACACTCGTGGCCCGACCGCCAGCGAATGGCGTCCTTGGCGAAGGCAGCTTCACCCCGAACTCGTCCTGTCGCCCTACATGCTCCTGCAACCGAATACAATGCGCAGTCATCGTTTTCCCGGACGGGGCGATGCACGGGAAGCGCTAAACGAAGGCACCCGTAGCGCCCCAGTCTCCCGGGGTCCAGGTTTCGCGCGCACGCACGTTTTTCTTGATTAGTGCTGTCGGTCTGTTCGTCTCCATCGGCGTCTAACCCAGAAGACGAGGACGACGACGCAGCCGCCACCACAACAACATCGAAAAACCACTACGACTACGACGACCGCCCTAAGGACAACGGGACTTCTCAAGACCCGACGCGAGCACTTTTCAGCCCGAGGAGGGAAAATTTCCGTTCCGATGTTCGAGGTAGGCCCAACTTCTAGTCGCGAGGTTCTCCGAGGTGTGGTTTATGTGGCGAGAAACGAAAGGCAGAGAAGAAGACGGAGAGCGTGAGGTGACATCATGGCGCCGAGCACTGATTGGAAGGAGGGGGGGGGGGGTAGACGCGACGCGCAGGGACTAGCGTTCGAACGCTGGACGCACAGCGTTCGGCGTTGGAACGCCGTGGTGCAGACCCTGTGCGGAGGGCAGACGACGCTGTTGTTCGCTCTGATTGGAGGGAGACAGAGGGTAGAAGAAATAAAGGCAGCTAGCCTTCGTATCTACCCCCTAATCCTTCCAATCAGAGCTTGCCACTTCTGACGTCACCGCACGCTCTCATCGTCTCTCTTCTTCAGTTCTCTCCTCACACATGTACCGCAGTGACGTCACATGAGCGGCCATTTTCGTTGGCTTTGTTGCCGAGTGCTTACCTTTTGCGGCAAACGTTTGGCACAACCGAATTTGTTTTTTTTTCGTGCGAATCAATTAAGAAGATGATTACCAGCAAGCGGCATCGTGTCGGAATGTGCAAGCCATGTATAGGGGCTCGTAGTGCAACGACAGCGCTGCTCGAGCGGACTTCTCGACAACGAAAGAACTTGTTTGTTAAAAAGAAGCCGAAGAGGTTCTTCAAGAAAACGAGTTAGAGGTGAATTCTAGAGTATTTTTATCCCGTGAATACGAATATCGCGTTCCTTTTCCCCGAACATGTAACCTCGCCGCGAGAAAACACGAAAAACCTCCGACCAGTCGTGACGTCGTGAAAGGATCTTTCGGCCGCCCAGCGCGTGTCGCTCGTGTGGGATAGAGCGGCGTGCAACTGCAAGCTTGCCGGGTACATGATTCCCCCGCACTGACACCCGTCGTGGCGTGTTTTTCTGACTTGTTTTGAAAGTAGCAAGAGTGCGCGTCCATAGCTTACGATAGGCGCTGAAGATGCGCGGAGAGCCGAACGTGAAGAAGACTCCTTTTATGCCGTAACGCTCCGGGAAGGCGGGGGGGGGATTTTCGGCGGTATTTTGAAAATAAATTTAGGTGACCTCCATGCTTCAAATTCAAAGAAATAATCTCGATATTCGTGATCCTGGGGGCCAAATGAAGATGATTTCAGTGTTTTTATTCAAATACAGAACCGCTTCGATTTCCCGTTAACAAGGAGTGAAGCTGAAGGGAGTAAACTCGTGTCTTCAAAAGGCTGTTTTTATGTAGCAGGAAAGCAGTCTTGAATGTTTGTCTCTCATGGTTGAACTAGAAAGGTCGGTTTGCAGGACGAATTTTGGGAGAAGTTACCAGTCTTGGCAATATTTGAGGAGGTGTAATATAACTATACTTCGTTTCACAGCCTTCCGTCCAGACGCAGCGGATGCTACGAGAAAACGGGACCAATCAAGCAGCGTCAAAAGTGCAAGTCACTGTGCCTTCTTTGTTTATGATTGGTTCAGCGATGATAGAACACGGACAGAAATATCACGAGCACCATGATGGTGCCCTTTGACGCTGTCTGATTCGTCATATAATCTCGTAGCATCGGCTGCGTCTCGACGGAAAAGGTGAAGCGCAGAGTATAGGGCTCCGTGTTTTCGGAGTTTATTTTTCGTGAAATTCGGAGGGTGTTTTTCGGAGTTTATTTTTTAGCAAAAATTCGGTGTTTATCGGAGTTTATTTTTCGTAAATCCCCAATTCTCCGAAATTCGGAGATTAATTTCGCAGTGTTTCCTATTAAAAATAATAAATAATAACCGGATGCAAACGTATGCCAGATAAAAAATAAAACGCGCTTGTATCAATTAAGATTTCTTCAGTTGAATTTGGCGTTGGTGTCATTGGCAATACTAATTTGTCCCACGACAAAAGTCGCACACAAGTGTGGCTTCGATAAACGTCGATACCTTAAAATCAATAAACTGCCGGAGGTAGCCGCAAGGAAGCTCGTAGTCATCCCATCAATCTATCCCGCGGCCGCGCGAGGTGGAGTGGTTAAGGATGTAATAGAGAAGTTTCAACTGCCCCTCTTCCCTATTTTATACAATCTCTATGGTCCATAGCTTTCACTGTTACCCCCAGAAACATACCCTCTCCTTTCTCTAAATCCCAAATCCCATGGCCCAAACTGGAAACCAAAAGAGTGGCTTTTGTCGTGACACGAATGGTACGATGACCTGTTTCCCTGAACCAACCTTGACGAGACAAGCCGTAAGACCCCCTTTTGACAACGGTCCGAGGCTTGAAAGATAATTATGGTGTCATTTTCCCAGGACCATTGATCCTGCGCTGCTCAAATTGTAAAAAAAAAAAAAATACTTTTTTTTGTTGTGTGTGGGTGGGGGGGGGGGGGGGTGGCATGGGCACATAACAATTCGGAGTTTATCGGATAAATCCGAATTGACAAAAATTTTACCGGCGGGTGTTTTTCGGAGTTTTTCGGATTTATCCGAAAACACGGAGCCCTAAATATAACCAACCAATCGCAGACAAACATAACGACGTAATAGACGTTGTATTTGGACAACTTGGCACCGATGACGAAAGAAAGAATGATATGAATGAGGAAAGATGCACAGAAAGTTAGCACGAGCCTTTTTTGTCAACAAAGTGGTGAAAACCGTTAGAACTGACAATGTGGTAGTCCCCTTCATCTCAGGATGTGGACTACGTCACTTCCATGACGCTTAAATTAATTCCCACAAAACAACAAATTGACCGCTATGTTCGGTTTGTTCTCCGCGTTGTCAGTGCAATTAATACATGTCCCAACGTACAGGACCAACAAAATGAAGACGATTAACTGTGGCGAAAGCAGTGTCGCTTACGTTAAAGGGGCCATGAAACGATTTTGAAATCGAATTTCATCCACTGTACGTCTCTCAAGGTGTGAAAAGAAAACACAAACACAAAAATAGAAATTAGAAAAAAAAATTTTCGTTAAAAAACTTATAAAAAAAAACGGACTCTTTTATACCTTTTTTTTTCGAAAGTACTTTGCCTTTTCACTGTGATGCATCCGCGGTGCCGCGGCACGTCCAGCCGAATCCACGTCGCCTATTGGATAAGAGCCTACGTCACCAGCACCGCGATCATAAGCAATAAATAGCCGGCGAATGTTTCTTAAAAGTTTTGTTAAAGAATATTTTGATCAGCATTTTGTTGAATAATTAGCGATGTGACGGAAATTGCCGAATTTTATAATGCTCGTCGGAGCTATGCGCCATCTATCGTGTGGTAAACGAAGCAAGAGAAAGATCAGACTGCGCCTGCGCGTGGCCGCCTGTATGCTGAAAAACGTGGCGTCGGTGATGACCGACGTGGTCGGCGTGGTGGAAGCTCATCGTTCCGCGTAGAGCGCTATCGTTGACTGAACTCTCGTCGCCTGTCGCGATGATAACCTAGCACGTCCTAGAAGGGGAAGATCAATATACTCGTGCAGCTTTATTGTGGCGGCACCTTCAAGACAGCAGAAACTCTCGTGCCATCGTCTTTGTTTTGCTTCGACTACAGTGGTGCTTTCTTAGCATTTGTCTCCTCGAACATCGCCCGGATTTCTTATTTTGCGCATTTCATGCGTTTGCTCAAGTTCAAGATATTACTGGTGCGGACTGTATTTAAAGGTGCCATGAAACGAATTTTGGGATGGGATAGATTATTTTAAATTGGGACTTGACTAATCGCATATCGTTTAGTTGGCCAAAGAAAAGAGGTTAAAAAGTCAAAGCCAGCCTTTCGGTACGAACATTTGAAGATATAGCGGACTATTTTGTACCTTCTTTCCTTCGGAAGCTCTCCACCTTTCCACTATGATACATCCGCGGTTCCCAAAGCGCGTCAGTGGTGCCAACCTGACGTCAGCCGAGCCCAGCTCACGCATTGGACACGAGAACTGCGTCACTCAGACGTATGCGCTCGTCAACAATCAAACCGTCGACGAATATTTGGATTCGCGTTCGTGGCCAATGAGTGCCCTGACGGAACTTATCGTCACTGGGGAATGACTAGTTTTATGGTGTGCATAAAAAGCACGGTAGAAGCTGTAGGAGTCATCACGCACCGGTGCCGAGGAATGTCACGACGACGTGATTTCACAATTCGCATTTGAGTTGAGGAATAAAGCTAAGGAGGAAAAGGTAGGAAAATCGTTTCATGACCCCTTTAAAGGCATGTGTGAAGGATTCAATTTTGACGCGTTTTCATCAACCGAGAAAAGTGATTAGTGTTAGCATTCCTTGAACGATCGCAACGTCTCCGGGATCACGAAATTATATTCCGACATTGCTATATCTCTGCTAAGATTACATATGTCTTTTGCAATCGTAGAAAAGTCGTGTGGCGAGAGTTGTACTATCATTAAAGTCGCGATCGTCCAAGACGGCGTACAGTATCTTTTTTTAACATTTATTTACTCTGCTTTGCGAACTTATTTTGACAACATAGATGTTAACAAAGCTTGATCCCATAGATCTCACT
Organism: Ixodes ricinus; assembly: GCA_037355805.1. NCBI lineage: Eukaryota > Metazoa > Arthropoda > Arachnida > Ixodida > Ixodidae > Ixodes > Ixodes ricinus. The sequence goes on along the minus strand of JAZHYW010027412.1, from coordinate 62,920 downwards.
GGCGTAGCATTTCTGCTACGCCAGTGAGTGACAGCCGTTCCCTTCTTTTAGAGCTACCGCGGAAACGGCTGACGGCGGCGGAAAAGCGGACGGATCGCGCTGACGACCTGCATATGGGACCAGTCCCATGCTGTCGCTGTAGCGCAACATATGCAATTGAATTTCGCTCGGCTGCGATGTGTCCATGGCTATCACGGTGATGAGAGACGCCCATTCATCAAAATATGTCGGTGCCATCGGCGCCATCAGCGCAGTAAACCCCTGCGGTAAAACCTACCGGCACACCGCGAACTCGCCGCTAGCGATCCCATTCTCCTACTGCCCGGTGAGCGGTGACGGAGCAGGTCACGACCGTGAAAATTACGACGCGGCTTGTTTTGCGGTGAGTTGGAGAGAAAGAAAAACTCGATATTTCAATAATTTTTCGTGTAGAAGTTAAAAAACCGAAACGAAGACGGACGCCTGTTTGGATTATAATTATAATGCAATTAAACGCAAAGATGCAAGCGAGCTGGCCAAGAATGACGACAATTATCCCTGGAGAAGGGGAACGAGGGGGGACAAAGGACAAACATAAATCTCCAAACACAGCGAGGTGACTGGTGAGCGACTGAAAAATCCGCCTGGTCCGGGTATCGAACGCGGGATCTCTCCATTACATGTGGAGCGCTCTACCAACTGAGCTAACCAGGGGTTAGACGTCAATAGACGAAACATTTCTCCTTTGGCCTCCCTTTTTCCGATGCCGCTTACCAGAACCCCGTCGGCACGCAGTCACAGCATCCATAAATTGTCCGACATTGACGAACGAGCCAAAACAATTATCTGTTTTGCCACTTGCTTTCTCGGGTAAAATAATGACAAGAAAAAAACAAAAAAACGTTATCTAAAGACAAATAGATTTTGCGGCGCCACTGGGCGTTCGTTGAAATAAAGTGGACCCACATTTCATCCAAATGGCTCTTCATAATGTTCCGAAAAAATGTTGTATGCCATTTATCAAACGTTTTTTATGAAGATAATCTAGCCGGGCCGCAGCGCTGAGCAGTATTTCCCAACAGAGCACCAATTTTATTTTCTCTTTCAGCGGCGCTGGTCTAGACATACATGCTCTCAATAACGTCGATATGTTAGTGTGTATTAGGAAGACACCGTTTTCCTTTTGTTTTGTTTTTTAATACGTTTTCCTTTATATAAACTATACACAGACCCTTTTTTACGTTTAGGAAGTAAAGCGGCTGGGTATGACCTTTTACGAGATGGAATTTCGATAACCGTGACACAGGCTTAAATGAGAACAATGAAGGCTGTTTTGCATATTTACGAATGAGTGTGAGTGACTGCATTGCAACCGCTCGTATAAAGGCTTTCGCTGAGAATACCGACTGGCGCCACCTATCGGCGTTTCCATCTGCGTTTTTTTTCCCCCATTTTCCATTTGCGTTTTTAATTCTACGCATCGTCTTTCCACCGTGTGCTCGAAATAATTCCGATGACATTGTAAGCGATCGTTTCTCACGTATGCAACCCGTAGATTTGATCCTTGTTTGTTTGTTTATTTTGGGGTGAAGAGAAGGGGGAGCCTGCTAATACCTAAAATATCGGAAGTGTGCCTGCACCACTCAATATAGATGGCGCCAAAGTGTCGGTGTGTTCTCTATATACATTTGTTCTCACATCAAGAAAAAAAAAAGAAGGAAGTTTTGCGCAATGTTCATACGCCGCACGAAGTAGTTCTTACGAGATTTGGTCGGCGGAGGAAGTATCAATATGCTGTCCGCGTTTGAAACGCCTGCGTCTTGATAAAGAAAACTTATATATCTAATTTAAAATGCACCTTGATTTATTTGAATTCACTTCTACATAAAGGGGGAAAATTAGTAATCCTCCGCGAGAAGCCGGACTTTTTTCCCTACGGTTCATGAGGTGAAAATGAGTTAAGCTTCGAGGAGTGTTCCCAGATATTTCTGCCAGCATGTCTGCAGCGATTTCTACCGGGACTTTCGTATGACGCGTGTGACTTCGGCCTTATGGTTAGCTTCGCATATAACAATTGAAACGGGCTCGAATTAAATATACGTGTCGTCAGTATATATATATATAAAAAATTGCTATCTCAAAACTGCGAAGTTATTTCTTTCCGACATTTTTTTTAAATTTAATTTGTTCGCGTTATTGACATCAATTTGTGACCGTGTTCTATATGGGAGCTGCCATGTTGGTTCGCCCGCATCGCTGTCCAAGGTGCAGAAAACAAATATTGTCGCTCCAAGATTTTTTTTTTCACATTAGCAAGTGAGACATATTCGTGGATCCTGACTATGAAAGAAACAAAACCGATACTGAAACATGAAGATATGCCAGTGTGCTTGATTCTCACGTTGCCGCCTTTTTTATGGTTCAATTTTCCTTTGTTGTACGACAAGGAGAGGCACCTGTTTTTGTCGTACCTGTTTCTTGTTTCCTCCGTGTTTCATTTCGTGCTTTTAACCTTTTAAATGATACGAGCCAACCAGACCCAACCAAAGTTTTATTGCAATTCGAACTGCTTTCCGCTTAAGCTGAAGTCCACGCGTAGGCCTAAGGGGCCAAAGGGGCAGGTCAAAGAGCCCGAGATGGGTACGACACTGCTTCTTCTTTTATTTATTTTTCTCGCGGGTTTGTGGAAATTTTGGAACAGAATTAGGCGCTGAAAACGCTTCGTGCACTGTTTAACATGTTTTCCTTCATGTTCACTTACGTAGCTACCGGTTGCTTTCATCTAACATTTAAAGAATGCAACGATGTGAATAGACCCTTTCCGAAATTCAGTGCCATCTGGTGGTTCGCAAAGCAGTTTGGGTTTTGCCATATGAATGGCGGAAATGAACTGTATCGGCACCATCACTTTCGCAAGTCAACGGCACGCGAGGAAGTGTTCAGTGCGAGTTCTTTCTCGATCACTTTCAGTTCGATGTTGACCAAGAACCTGCATTCAGAACAAAGCTCCAACCAACCCACTCAGATGCATCGAGAAAATTCTATATGCCAAAGTGCTTTAAAGCCGATTGTGTGCCGCCCACAGATTGAATGAATTTGAATTATTAGAAATAGACGCTTACGTAGCTCTTGCGTTCCATTCCTACGTCGCGTCGTACTGACCCCACGAATGTACAGGCCTCGCATGATCCGCTTAGGAGCATCTTCAACGTCTTCCTTTATCAGTCACTAGAAGGCCACCATTGGTATGGCACAGATGCCGTTCCACAGACGATGATAGTGATCAAAGTGGCCAGACTGAATTTCGGAAAGGGTCTATTAAGCACCAAAACACTAAAAAGAAAAACAAACACCACGACCGAATAGTGATGCTGATTGTTTACTATCGCTCACTGCTGTGCCTAGCGGGGTCTGGGGAGTGCGGGGGGGGGGGAGTGGGACTGTTTATTGTGCTTCAACACCCGCCCACCCCCTCCCGCTCCCCGAGTCAAGAAAACGGCTCGCCCCTCGTTGCATCAGCGGTCGGAACTCGGATCTCATCATTATTGTGGCGAAGCTCGGCTGTGGGAGACCTGAAGTCGAGGCAGTTCGTCTAATATTAAATGCGGTAAAAAATTCTCCGACTCGTTGCATCGGACATCGGAATGTGCCAACCGTTGCACGCCCGTTTTCTGGTTGTGTCAGCCACGAGCAGCCCATGACGCTCGATCAAATGAGCATCCCAGTTTCGTGATACAAGTAGCAAATTTGTCGTTCGGTGCTGTACGGTCTGTATAAACGTTGATTTTTCAAGGGGTTGATGTGTAAGGGAGATTGGGGTATTTTCCAAGAGCACAATTGATGATACGCCCACGTCCGCGTAGACGCGGTCAGAGTGTTAAGACAATCTCTACAAAAGGCAGCCTGCATACGCCGTGTCCCTTCCTTGTATGGCGGCCCTGTCTAATTGATCATACATAAAGTGTCGGCAGAGAAGCTCAAGCATAATAATGATATTAGCGAGCATGTCCGCAGATATTTATGTCATTACATATGCACCGAACACCGCGTCGTTTGTATACGATAAAGAGCAACGTGGGCGCGGCCTAAGTTCTCGTGGCAGCCTTTAGCAGACAGTTCAAGCCAATCCAAAAACTGAACACAATAAAAAAAAACTCGATTGGCGGCCGAGAAGAAGAGTTTGAACGCGATGACAGCGCCGTTCCGGCATCCGCCGAGCCAGCGCGCTCCGAGGAACGACGCAACTCGCCGACTCGATCAGATCGTTCGGGCTCCGCATGATATGTCTCCGGTCAGCACAATGAGCTCGCTCATCAACGGGTGCCCTTGGGACGGACGTCTCCGCGGCGGCAGAATCGATGAAGCGGCCGGGACTCGCCGATGACTTCTCGCTAGGACCCTCTTTTCTCTTCGCGGGTGGAATGGGAGCGAAAAAAGAAGGCTGTACGTATACATGTGGCACCACTTGACTGCAATGTCCATGGCGATCTATAGCGGTGCGCCAGCCGCCGTGGGTGGGTCCCCACGATCTAAAGTCCCGCTCACACCGTTGATACGTTCCACAAAACGAGCACTCTGCAAACACTGTCTGAGACGTGTTTATGTTTGTCTTTTTAGACTTGGGCTAGGTGGCGCAAGCTACCACCCGTTAGATAAGGGTATAGCTATTAACGTCCGTCCGTCCGTCCGTCCGTCCGCCCGCCCGCCCGCCCATGTTTCTTGCCACGCAAAATGTGTCTTTAGTAGGAAGCAGTGGTCATATTGCTGACACATCATGCAAAGAACAGTCTGTACACACTGTCATAGACGTACTGTCGTATCGGTCATGCAATGTACTGTCTGCATACATGTTCGAAGCGTGCAGCAAACATGCTTGGAACCAACAATCGAATGACGGATATTGCGGTGAGTCGTGTTCCCAGACTGTTCTTTCTATGATGTAAGCACAGTGTGACCTCGGCTAAGAGCGGGGTTTACACTGCTCGTCCATTGTACAAAAAGACAGTCTGCAAACACGGGTCATCGCGAAGGTCCGTGGTTCAAATGCCGCGTGCCCACGTTTTCTCCTCCAACGCATTGCCATTGCGGCCTTCGAAGCACGGATCTCGCGGCGACTCGCGTTCGAATCTGTATGCAGACTGTCTTTTGTATCATGTATGGTCAGTGTCAGCCCGGCTTAAAGGGTAACTGCAAAGAAAAGAAAGTGTATTTTTAAACAGCCTAATAGGAAGTATTCACTGGCGGCCATAGCTGTGTGCACGACTGCTGAGCGCGTGTTGATGGCGAGCTTCCACAGTTCTTTTGTTACGTGCATTCCGCACCTTCAAGATTGCCGGTCTTAGCAGCCTATTAATGTGGGCTCGTTCAGAGCATGCGCTCTAGACATCACCCACAAATATGGCGCCCAGTGAATACTCCTTACAGACCGATCTCACTAAGCCTTCTACGCATGCGTGACGCCGACATAACTGTAGTTCGAAAGGGGTAGGTACCCGTGCAAAAGATAGCTCGTGCCGTCTCCTGCTCTGCTCGTGCAGACCTCCAGTGGGCTTTCGCGCGTGCAGAGGGACTACAGTTCCCACGATGCACGGCGACAGCGGCGGCGTGCTCAAACTAGCTGGTGAGATCTGCCTCATTCGGACAAGCATGTCACAAAACAATTTTCCGCCAAAAACAAAATTTTTAACCGCAATATTTATTTGCGCGAGACTGATTTTAGTTTGCGGCTATTTCGTCCGTTTTGAATCGCGCGCCACAAAGTTGGTATTATACGTCACGTAGTGGCTGCTATACGTCACGGAGTGACGTATAACAGCCACTCCGCGCACTCGTCGAAAGAGCGGGAGTTTCAAATGTGGAGAAGTTCTGACTCCGACTAAATTACGTCCTGTGGCGTAAATATTGCTAGAAAAAAGATTGTTTTTCGCGGAAGATTTGTTTTGTGACATGGTTGTCCCGTATAGGCTGGGAGAGCCAATCGCTGCAATCCATGGAGCGAGCTCGGTGAATGACAAGGCTGAAAATGTGCTTAAACCTAAAAAAGAAAACAGCATTTGCTTTGGCACTGAGGGGACTTTCAAACCATGTTCAATGTCACAGCGCAGAGTGTTCATTTTAGGTCTACACATATATTTTAGAGTTGCCATGCGCCGAGCTACGCGGAGCTCAAGTTCGTCTGCTTCTTTTGCTGGGGTTGTGGTGACGTCAGACAGACGCCGAGCTCTGATTGGCTCTGACTGAAGGATAGTGGGTAGACCTCAAAGCAGGCTGCCTTGACGTCTACCCACTATGCTTCGATCAGAGCCAATCAGAACTCATTGTCCTTCTGACGTCACCGGAACCTCTGCAAAAGAAGCAGACGAACTTGCTCTCCGCATAGATTGCACTAATCGACCTCTCCGAAACAATGGGCAAGAAAGTAGATGCACCAGATTCCTTTAAAGAAACACTGAAGTGAGAATAAAAAAGGAATATTTACGCCGCTAGACGCATTTTTGAAGAGGGTCGCCCTGCTCTAGGCACCGCCCGGTACAAAACTATCATCTTTTTCTCGGCTCTCATTCGTTGGAGACGTGTTAAATGTTTGTTGTAAAATTGTCTCTTCGAGCCGTAACAGTATTTTTATCGACAATAGATTTATATTTTTAGATACAAATAATCTGAATAAGGTCATTATTGTGGTCAGAAATATCCCGCAATCGCCTTTCCTCTTCGGTTTCAAACGATAACAAACATGGCAGCCGGCGTCTGCGGAGTGATCAGCGAGAGCAGCTCGTTGAGCTCGTCTGTTTTAGTGAGTGCAAGTCGCTCTGCGTTCACCGAGGTGTTTACACGAAGATCTGAACCAACCTACTTTGCAGCAAACAACTGTTGCTAGTACGCGCCCTCAAAATATGCCCTCAAAAAAAATTTTTTCTTACTTTGCGTCACTTTCCCCAGTGCTGATACATGGAACAAAAAAGACGGTGCTCGCCGGTGACATGGTGACAGAAACGCGCCTGAAGCATGTTTGGAGAAATGTTGCTTCACACGTGTGCACTTCTATAACATGCCCGCAGACAGTTCTTTTATGACCAATGTGACCATCATATAAGGAAGGCCTTATAGACAGCGTCTGCAGTCTGTCGTTTGTACGATGTATTCGCAGGCTTTGGATCGTGTTGCCCTTTGCCAAGGCGAATGACTATACGGAGAGCAAGTCGTCCGCTGCTTGCGCAGGGGTCGCGGTGACGTCAGAATGACGCCGAGTTCTGATTGGCCCTTGATGATAAGAATGGTGGGTAGACCTCAATGCTAGATGCCTTGAGGTCTACCTACTATTATTTTTTTTTCAATCAACCAATAGGAGCTTGGCGTTCTGACGTCATCGCAACTCCTGTGCAAGAAGTCAGACGAACTTGCGCTCCGCATATAGAAAGTTTTAGTGGATCGTTCCTACGACTCCGATAACGATACCCGATACACCGCCGCCGAAATTTACGCACTCATCATAGAGAAAGAATAGTTGTTTATTTGCAATCGAACATGCATTAGAGGGTTTAGGTATCGTTCCGATATCTCCGAAACTCCTGAAAACGATAGGATGCATGCGCAGAGGTGGTGGTGGAGTATCGTATATTTTTATCGGAGTCATCGAAACGATCTACTAAGTCTCCATTTTATCGTTATCGGGGGTACTGAAAGTAACGGAAATTTCTACCAATTTCAACTCTGTACTCTCACGCGGCAATGGACTGTCTCCGCGGTGGCTCGTAGCGACCGCCGCGGACAGTCGCATGGGTGAAGCAGAGTATAGAGCACGAAGTGTCCAACTTCCAGAATTGCGACTTTATTTTTTTTTCTGTTCTTTTCGACGTTTTAATTTACCTTCCAGAACTCCCTTCTAAAAATCCTTTATATGTTTTTTTGCTCGTTGAATTTATGGCATTGTCACCACGGTAGCGAACAAATAGGGGATCCAACTGTGTCCGAAAGGCCTTTGTCCGCGGCGCCATTCTTTCCTTTTGGGCTAGAGCATTAAAATGAAAGAAGCTCACGCCGCGCTTTTGTGCGCCCGGCTGGCAAGAACGCGACAGGAGAGAGTTCACCCCTTATTGGATTGCTGAAAAAAAAAAAAGTTAACCAGGGAAAAAAAAACAACAACTGTGAAGTTTCTGCACTCTTTTTAGATTATTCCACTAATGCTCCCCGCCCCGCGAGGATATGCGATTGCCTCTTTTGAGGACTTTAATGGCAAGTTCAGGTGACCATTCCAAAGCACCTCAAAAATTGCTTATAGGACGCGAACGTGTGCAATCGACTTTTCTTTGTCGAAAAGGCCGGAAATTCTTGAGTACATTATTGTTCTTTTTTAACAGGCTCCAATAGACTAGTTACAAAAAATCTCTGCATGTACCACTGCGCGAATTGCATCGAGGAACCTCTTTGGCCATGGGGAAAGGTGGCACGGTTTCGGTGTTGATGACCCCTTTGACGAAGCAGTCCATCTCAGCACTGTGGGAAAAGTAAAGTCGGCGCTCGCTCGCATTGCACCCATTCATTTTTGTGAGAGCTCCCGTTGAAACACGGACCTCCAGCGGCCGTAAGGACTTGCCCAGACTTAGCGACGAGTAGGAGTTTACGCCTGCCGCGTCATATACCTTTCTGGCGGCCTGGATAACAAACACTCCAGAGTGCAGCCTGACCCTCCCAGGTAACGGGTCAATTTAGAGGCCAAGGACATTGAGACGATGGAACGGGATGATCGGCCTAGTCCAATTCTTATTCTTCCTTCGTTTATTTACCTGCGCACAAAATCCGGTATACGTCGAGAGCCCCAAGAACGTGCATGCCCCACCAATTCTGTCAGTATTGGTAGGCAGCACCATACAATAGAGGAAAGTCGCCTGTTCGAAAATGCGTGCACTGTATTTGGTCGTGACGTGATGTTGTGAATCGAGGTCGGCAAATCGAAACCGAAACGGTGGCCAAAAGGTACCCAGCATGCTTCGCGCGGCACTGCGCCACTAGGATCGCCTTGATTTTGCAGGAGGTCTGTTGCGCGCCTGCACTTCTAAAAGAGAGGATTGCACCTTTTTTTTAATGAACTTGTATGTCTCTTGAAGTAATTATAAGAAATATTGTAATCCCCATGGAGCTATACTCGTTGTCTCCTCAAGAAAAAAAAGAAAAAAAAGGAAGTTTGGGGCATTGTTCTTACGGCGTTGTCGGAGAAAGAAGTGATGTTTTTGGCATTTGAAACATGTACGTCTTGATAAGATAACATACATCTATTCTTAAATGCCCTTCCACATATCTTTATTCTCTACATAAAAGGGGACATCAGTAACGCTCGGCAAGGAGCCAGACTTTTTCTTTTTTTTTTTTACTCCAGTTGTTGGGGTGAAAACGAGTATAGTTAAACTATTCGCAAAGTTAGTTCACACACATACATAAAAAAAGGAAACATTCGAAAATAATTTAAAGAATACAAAAAGAACCATCGGCTGCTGCCACTGACAACTTAAGGAACACAAGACGTGGTTTATTATGTTCAGGCTTCATGATTCGTGTCTTGTTAATGGGCGTTTTAGAGGCAAATACCGATATCCCATTAGCTGCAGAGCGATAATATGATGCCCACGACACACCACGACCTGCGATTCTTAAATTGTCGCTAACTATAAACCGTTTTTTTAATCGTGGTTTTTGCTATAATAAAATTCGACGTAGTTGGGTTTGTGCTATATACCATATACCATTTTTAGCCGACTGGAAGGCGAAGGGAAGACTTCAAGGGGCTCGTGCGACTAGGTTCTTTCCCGGCTGTATTCGTTCTCATTTTTTTTTAGATTGTAATTACGTTTGAATTATTTAGATTATGCTTCGTCACCCAACCCAACTGTATACGTCGTATTTCGAAATGGCGATCGTCGCACGAAAATGGTCCACACGAGTCTCTGAGTCACGCGCCGCACAGAAATGAAATATTTATCACAGAAGCTTTGGTCATGCCAAAGATTCCCTTCTCTCTGTTTTTTGTTTTTGTTTTTTTCTAACGTTCAGGACCGAGGCACAACCTCGGTTTCTCCAGGGAAGATAATCCATAATACTCTTAGTGCCGTCTTCTCCTAAACTGCGCGGGCAGTGGATACCGCCAAGTGTACGTCGGTCTTTAAGGCACGGAAACGTATCTGAAGACAAAGGAGATTGTTTTGGGCCACTGCCATCAAACCATAGTAAGGTCAACGCCGTCGGGAGCTCTGCTGTATAGAGGAGGGAGGGGGGTGCAAACTGAAGGGTGCGGAGGGAAGGGGCGTCAACGGGATCCCGTTATCCGTCTTCTGTCCAGTAATGGCCCCAAGGGAAAATGTCCAGCTGCTGCCTTTGCCACGTGACTGGAACACAGACCAAGGCGGTCCTTTGTACGCCTCGGCAGCCCTTCATCAAGGACGTCACCCGACCTTAGGTTTCTGCACTTGTCTTGTGCATCGACGTTTTCTCTTTTTTTTTTTTTGGACGCTGGCAAGAAGAAAGCGAACTTAGAGATGGAGGGTTATGTTGGTACATAATTGAAACATACATGAAACGTGGTACATACGCGAAACAAAGCATACAGAAAGCTTGACTGTAGCTTTGACATTTTCCAAAAAAAGTTCTAAATGCACAGCAGTTATAACGCTTTTGCTCACGTGCGCCCGAAATCACAGTCTGTCGAACACATCACACCGCATCGAACGGATTGTCGTGAAGGCCAACAGGGCGTTTGGACTCCCTGTTGGCCTCATACTGAGCTGTGGAGATTGGACGCTGGGCCGTGGGTTTGTAAACAACAAGAGTGGCGCATGAATAAGATGCCCACATCACTGCGTTAAAGTTATCCTAAATGGAAGGAGACCCACGTGGGTCGAGGTGGTTACGTGGGATCCCTGGGAGACCAGGTAGTCTTTCTATAACAGCGAGTGAGGGCCAAAGAACCCCGACAGGCTGCTGACTATGCGCTGCTTAAAGATAAATTGATCAGAAAATTGCATTCTTTAAATTATTTTCGAATGTTTCCTTTTTTTATGTATGTGTGTGAACTAACTTTGCGAATAGTTTAACTATACTCGTTTTCACCCCAACAACTGGAGTAAAAAAAGAAAGAAAAAGTTTGGCTCCTTGCCGAGCGTTACTGATGTCCCCTTTTATGTAGAGAATAAAGATATGTGGAAGGGCATTTAAGAATAGATGTATGTTATCTTATCAAGACGTACATGTTTCAAATGCCAAAAACATCACTTCTTTGATTTTTGTCTTGGTGTGGCTGTCAGGGAGCGCGACAGCCGCTTTAAGCAAATCAAACTAAATCCAGTCGTCATTCAATTAATGTACATGCCCCGCGATAAAGATTTTTGTTTGTTTTTGTCTGAACTCCTAAGGTCGTCGACACCATAAAAAGATCATTTCTTTTTCTATAGTGTTCATCACGACGCAAAAACAGTCGTGGTCGACACCAAACATGCACATGTTACTAAAATAAAGTAACTAAATACAATAACTTGTTGTCGCTCAAAAAAAAGTGTCTATACGTTACTCGTAACGGCGATTCAAAAGGAACGCCTTACCTCAGTTTGAATATAGCGCATTATTTTCTAGTTTCTCCGAATGAGCCGTTTTCATGAAGCAGTAGCCACTTCCAATATTTGCCATCTCAATAATTCCTTGACTTTTCACGCGTTCATTCGGGGAATAATGGGGCTACACTCGCATGGCTTGTGCACATCTTTTATTGTATACTGTAAATGACTTAATTTTCGCTGGCTCAAATTTTCGTGAATCGGGCCAAAGCTGGAAATTTGAAATAATTCGCGGGTTCTAATTTTCGCGAATCGAGTGTACTTTCCGTAGCGTTCACATATGGCCCGAATGGTTCGCGGGACGTATTTTTCGCGAATTATAGGCGATTCCCGAAAATTAGGTTCTCGCGAAAATTTAGTCGTTTACAGTATCTAGTGTTTTCTCGTCGTGTGAATCACAGGCGTGAGCCCGAGGTGAGGAAAACTATGTTGGGTACTTGTGTTGTACGCGTTCCCTTCAAGAAGTAACAAGTTACCGCTCCTCGTTACTTCATCAAAAAGTAACAAAAATACGTTACTCGTCTCTTCTCTTTGAAGTTGCTATGGTCGGTGACAGGTTAAGAACAAAGTGGAAGCTCCTCTCCTCCCACCTTTTCTGACTTCAGCAGAGCGAACGCTGGAGAGGAATTGCGACCTCCTTTTCATCGTCGCACTGCTAAAGTAGAAAGGGGTGAGAGGAGCTGCAGAAAACCGAGGAAAACCGAGGAGAAAACCTCGGTTTTCTGCAGGTAAGATAATCCTCTTAGCGCTCCCCTCTCCTAAGCTGGGAGGGAAGCCCAGTTGGCGCAAAGTAAAAAGTGGAGAGGATATAGGAAAGGAGGAAGCGGGCAAAAATAGAAAGCGCGAAGTGTACGTCGGCCTTTTACCTGCCACAGGCTGTAAGTCGTTTCTTGGCTACAGAACAAAAAGTGACTAGGTATAAGTAACTCGTTACGTAGAGGTCTGGTCGACACTACCCCGGCCATGCTTCGTGAGACCCAGCGGTCTGAACGTAGCTCGTTGAGGCCCGAAGATGAGGTTCGTGGCGGCGTCCTTCATCAATCTTCGTGGCCTTCTTTACTCGGATCTGGAAGGCCGCTTCCGGCACCTTCTCTTCCGAGGTTCTCCTCCGTGTTGTCCGTGTCGCTGACGGTCAGGGGTCTGCCACTGCCGACCACCAAATGAGAAGGTTGACCCCGACCCTAATGGGGATAGTCCAAAAAGGTGAATCTCCCATGGGGATAATTATCGCTGTCCTTAGAAGTGTCTCCGGTCCAGTAACTCCGCCGATTTCGGCCCATTAGTAAACATTCTCAGAGGCCGGTGTTACCGACTATTAACTTTTGAGGCAAAAAAATAGGAAAAAAAAATGACCGCATCTCCACGTGGTGAATGATGTTGATAGGGGCGAAGTGGCGTCTGCTCTGTTTTCATCCATGTCAGAAAGAGAATGTGTGGTATGGAACGTGATTATATACGCATTTGAGCATTTGACCGCAGCGCCCTCTCGTCTATAAACGTTGAGCCAATGCATACAAAGTTTAACGCGATTATATGGGCATTTGACCGCAGCGCCCTCTCCTGCATAGACGTTGAGCGGCTACATGCAACGTTTCATCCATGACATCCCCAGCTCTTGAGTTACTACCACATCTCAGAGTTCTCTACTCGTCCCGCAGTCGTGGCCGAGTGGTTAAGGCGATGGACTAGAAATCAGTTGGCGTCTCCCCGCACAGGTTCGAATCCTGTCGACCGTGCAACCATGTTTTTCTTTTTATGTGAGCGACGGACGCCGGCCGGACGGACGGACGGATGGACGGACTAGGCTAGACCCTAAGGAGCTTCGCCCCTAAAAGCTTTCCAGGATCACAGTTCTCTTAAAACAACAGGTATGAATTTGATCTTAAGAATTTATTGGAGTAGGAACATAGAATTGCTCCTGCGTTAGGACAAGAAGCATATGGATCTCTATAAATTGTCGCAGGTTGCTGCGCCATATAATGCCTCCAGTTCCCACGTTTCGCCAATAGACCGATCTCACCAGCCAGCTTCGCTACGCCGCCACTGCCGGCATGCACTCCGGCGCACACTCTGGGAGTGCGTCTGCATGCACGACAACTCCGCTTCTGCTCAGCGAGGCAAAAGCGCGAGACAAAACGTTCAGCGCCGCCTGAAGTCACCGGATCCTGGGCAAGATAGCGCCATTGCTTTCCCTGCCTGCTAGCCGGACACAAACGAATGATAACATAAAGACGGCAAAAACCACGCAATTTGATTGGCTGATCAGTCTTCACGGCAATCGCCATTTTAGTCATTCGGGTCTTCGAAGCTTTGGAAGGGTCGTTCTGCACGAGTCGCTTCATCATCATCATCATATCGCGAGCGTTCCTCACCAAGATAAGAGTCTTTGGCACTGTGCATGCAGTCAACTTATCAATCATGCTTATCTCCACAGATATCTTACAATAGTAGTTCTTCTCTTGCGTATTTCGAGACAGGAAAATTATTTTTAAAGGCCTCCAAGCACGGACACAGCATGTGGTGGCGGTACGAAGATGTACGCTTGTTTCGCCGGTGTGTGGATAGCAAGGTCTTGGTATACAAGAAACGTCTCTATGGAGCTACCCGTCGCCAGCGAATCTAGGCCGGCTCACCAAGAACGGAAAGATAAAGGGGAGAAACTGTTCACTCCGTGAACCAAAATGGCGACCGTACGGGTAGCCTTGGTGTTACTTTCTCAGGATCCACTTACCTGAGTGGCGCTTAGCGAGGTCGGTCTGTTCTCGCTTTTGGCATCACTGTCTTCATAAAGAGGCGTCTGGTATAAGAAGTCGCGAAGACTCCTCGTTCTCTGGGCGAAGTTTTAAAGGAAGCCTCAACGCCTTTCTTTTTTTCGTAATAGGCTAATCGTCCATCCGATTGCCCCCTCCCCTCCCCCTTTCATAACTTCCAAAAGTGCGCCTCATTGTGCTTCCATTTGTACGCAGAAAAATCTCTCATATAGCACGACGAAAATATTGTATGCACCAAAATCAGTTGATGACCGTGTCAGTCTCAGCCTATACACCTTGCTGTAAGGAGTATTCGATTACTATTACAATGCTCCCGGTCTGTGTTCACTGTACCTTAAGCACTTAGAATTAAACATATCTTTAGACTCCCCCTCATCCCTCCCTCCCCATATCCGCCCCCCCCCCCCCAAAAAAAAAAAAGAAAGAAGAAAGCAACTTTAGGAAACAATGCACGTATACTACTCCCTCAAGAATCAATCGGTACTTTTTATCCACTCTGACTCAGGAGTCGGGAGTGGGGAGATCTATACAAAGTGAAAAATAAAACCTCAAACGATTGGAATAAAAAAAATATATATATAGAGAGGAATTGTTTTTTGGGCCATAATAAAAGTCTCAAAATCATCATCTTTTTTTTTCTTCTTTTTTTCGTTACGAGTTACACGAGATTCTAGAGGGTGACTGTTCTTGTCGTTTTTATTTTGGGGGTAAAGAGGAAAGGGTAAGCATACATGACTGTTAGGTACAAGCTACTGGGCCTTCGCGATTTTTCTGCGCGCGATCCCGGAGAGAGCTGGTCGATATGTAAATTACTCTCTAGGGGGCGCAAGCCGCCACCTGATTGAAGGGTTCAGCTGTCTGCATCCATCCGTCCATCCATCCATCCGCAGGAAAGCAGCAATGCAAAAGACTGTGACGCTACCGAAACGCCGATTACGAGAAGCAAGCGGCACTGTTCAATAAATCCTTCAAGGGAACAGAACGGACGGAAACAAGAAAAAGTCGATGCTCGTCTAAAACTCTTCTAGTAGCCGGAGGTTCGATCCGTCGAGATTTTCCCGTTTTCTTTTCTAACCTTCGCTTTTCGGGAGTGAGCGCGCGACAATTGCCTTTGTGCTCCGAAAACAGGAATCCGATAGTTCTCGATCGGACGTGGAGGAAGATGAAAACGTTGACATTTAGAGTGTCTCAATGTTGCTCGCTGGCTGCGCCTTGCCGGAGTGACGACATCCTTTGGAAGGGCAAGTGCCGCGTTTTCAGTCCGTGCCGCCATTTTGCCTCCCGCGATGTGCTGACCTCGTACGCCATGAAACCGGTGGATCGGATTGTGCCTGTGGAAGTTCCGAATAAGAAAGTACTCGTTGAGGTCGTGATTAAGTATTCCAACAAGAGGCTCCCTCGATTCGGTAATATGCAATGAAACATCTCAAGTGCAGTCCCCTGTACAATCTTACCGCAGTTTCATTACACGCTGAGCTGAAAACAAACGCATTTTTGACGGGACGCGTGACGTTAAATATTCCTCAATTTATCCCGCGTCATTTTACAGGGAGCCATGCTTACTAACTGCGTAGAGGGCTCATAAACGGCGACATATGAGTGGGAGGCAAGATGGCGGAGCCACCGGCAGATGAGAGGGATTGTCCCCACCCTGCTGGCAGCCCCTGGCAGCATTGAGGAACTCTATTGACATTGGGACACGAATGAGTGCCAAACGCGCAGGGAGAAAGACCCCTTGAGGGAAAGATGAAAATGAAATCACAAGAACGTGCAAACATGCGGGTTCAAACACGCTCATAGCACATGATATACTATAAACTAGGGTTCCGTGTTTTTTTAATAAATCCGAAAAAAAAATCGAAAACACTCGCCGGTAAATTTTCCGTCAATTCAGATTTATCCGAAAAACTCAGAATTTAGAGTTCACAGCGACAAAATAAACAGCAAAAAAGACGGAGTTTTACGACTAAACTTTTATCAAAGCACAAGGTCAGTGGTCCTGAGGAGATTCCACTTCAGTTTCCTTTGAAATATGGAACTAGTGACAAAAAGGGGTTTGCTTTTTAGCACGTTGAGGTTTCTTCGGGACAACGGGTCATGGTACCCGGACCTTATCTATTTTGTTTTCGAATTTCTAAAATTTACGCAGTAAAATGAACTCCCGATTTCAAAGAATTGAGAATCTAACAAAACTAAACTCCAATAAACCCCGAATCTCCAGAGAAAAATAAACTCCGAAAAACACCCTCCGAATTTAACAAGAAATAAACTCCGAAAACACGGAATCCTAACCATAGCCAAAGGACTTCATTTTCGTGGGATAGATATTTCGCGAATTTTTCTAAATGTTTGTTTCGACTCATATTGTGGACACATGTTTTCGCGGCTGGGAGTGGCAGATGCCATATAGTCGTTACCGTGCATTCGCGTGAATAATTTTCCCAAATATTTTTGAAATCGCGAATTTCGCGAAAATTAGGTCTTTGTGAAAAGTAAGTCGTTTACAGTACCTGTAACCGGATATGCATGTTCTGTTTTTCACATATACACTGGTACACCCGAACGCAGATTAATAGACACTTGCACGCGTATATGCCTGCAAGCAAGCACACACACACACACACACACACACACACACACACACACACACACACACACACGCGCGCGCGCGCGCACACACACACACGCACACACACACACACACGCACACACACACACACGCACGCACGCACGCACGCACGCTCGCACGCAAACACACGTTTGCGCAGGCGCAAGCAGCCTGCATGCGCATTTAACCGCTGTTTGTGATCGGATCATTTACCAAACGCGAACATTTCTCTCCGGAACCTAAAGCATACCACTCCGCGTGGAGAAAACCGGAAAAATAGGGATAAACGTTCGAGATATCTAAAACGAGTTTCGTTTAAAAAACTGGAAAGCCTCGATCCTCACAGCCAAATGCTCGCAACACATACGCGCCTAAAAGAGGACAAAGCAAAAATCCAACATCCCTTCCGGAGGCGGCTTTTATTTGCTCTTCTAAGTAAAAAAAAAAAAAAAAAGGGGGAAATATACGGAACTTTCAGAGATAAATTCGATATCGACAAAAGATATGCACGTCGAATCGAGTCAGATTCGTTTGCTTTTCAAGGAATGTTCAGTATAGGAACTGAGAGCGACGGAAATATGAAAGGTCCTTCCTTTTTAAACAAAAATAAATAAATAAAAACAAATTAAATGAAAAACAAATGTCGCTTTCAAGTTTTTCGCTTTGCTGTGACGGGCTACTATTGAGAAAACGGTTTCGCTCTATTTATTATGCAAACATCAATTTCCTACGCTGTGTTTGTGCCTTTGGGACGTATTCTTTGAGTTCAGCGATCGAGAGCGCGAGTAGGCTCAAACTCCGCGCCTCGGCGCAATAGTTTTTTTTTGTTTTTTTTCTCCAAGGCGGTTGATTGTGTTTTCTCAACGCACTTTTCGCCAAACAAAGCTCGAAAAGTAACGAAAACTGCTCATGCGAAATGGTATAAACGAAGGGCCCTAAACTCGTCAAAATACCAAGTTGGAGCCGAAATTGAATGAGCGCGCCGATTGGACAGTCACGACGATGACTTCGCGGTTTTGTCGCCGAGGTCCAATCGGCGCTCTCCGCGAACTTTCGACTACAACTTTGTCTGTGACGAGTTTAGGGCCCCACAGGTCTCAAACGCGCAAGCTGCGACTCTCTGGGACCCGTGGATGCAAGCTCCCTTTACAATACCTCAAGCGCAGCATCCGCCATAAATAATGACCTCTTGTCGTCTATTCATTGTCACTGGAAACGTAGCTTTGCTCGCGTTTCAACATATTTGGCCCTAATCTGTTTTCTTTCATATCGAGATTTGTGTCAACTTACATACAGTTAAGACGCGAGTATTTTCTTATAATTCTGCTATACATATCGTCAGGAAAGTGGCGTGAAAATATGTTCTTTCGAGACATATTGAACTCGGAAAACTCCCGAGTGAAGTGAGCGATAGAGTAACGAGTGTGTGTTTAGTTTCTAGTTCGATTGAAAAATTGCAGCGCCTTGGCGCAGTGGAGTATCCAAGAGGGGAGGCTTATGGGGATTCAGCCCCCCCCTGCCCCCCCCGCCAAAAAAAAGAAAGAAAAGAAGAGTTTAGCCGATTCTATAATACACAGATGCACTTTGACCCCATCTCCCCCTCTCCGCACCTCAATTCATGGGCATTCCAGCCGAACAAATTCCTGGCTACGCCGCTACCTTTGCGGGATGGGGGTATTTTAAATCTTGTAATCTCTCTTGGTGCAAACCCAAGGTATGAACAAATCCAAGCTAAAGGCGGCACTGGCAAAGCGGCTGTTTTACAAAAAAACAAACATCACGAGATCTATTTTTGTTTATGTAACCTCTGGGTATTGCTGAACGACTTGGCTGCTTTACAACGTAAAACATCATCGCCATTGCTGTTTTTTTTTTCTTCTTTAAAATATAACACCCCCCCCCCCTCCCCGCCTTCCGCCCGCCCCTATGTTAGCCCTCGGCATTTCAGGGGTGGGCTAACTGGCCCCCACAATCAATTTAGTTTGAAACCCCTGGTATGAACTCTTTTATATTTTTTGTTGTTGTTAATGTTATAGGTCCATATTGAGAAATGGGATTTCCGGTTTCCAACGTTTATTTCTGACGCGACGACGCGTAACTTAGTCGGGTGCCATCAGCGTTGGCTGCGGGTGTCTGCACGCCTCTCCAACGCTCATCACCGAGGCGAAAAAGAATGCCGACTCACCGAGCACGCGGACGCGTGCGGGGCCACCTCGATCGTATTTCGTGGAAGAGAGCTACGCTGGGACACTCTCAGAACGCGCCTTCCACAGCTCAGGAGACAAAAGATGGCGGCGCACAGAAGGCGATTATTAGAAAGGTCTATGGGGGTTTCGCTCTCACCGGCTAAACCTAGAGCCACTACATAAGCTACGCTTCAGAGTAAAACGACACTTGGCCATATTGTGGCTTAAAATCATGGTTGCCAGTTATCTGAAGCTTTATCTGAAATCGCAAGAAACACTTTTCCGCCCTCTACAAAATGTTTAAACAGTTCGCGACCGAGGAAAGCAATATCACGTGAGCTTCCTAACGCCGAATCTAACGCTGAGGAAGTCGCACTTTTGAATAATGGCGATCGGCGGTTGCGTCTGCTCTGCACAAGCACCAAAATGGCGGCGCCTACGACAATGTCGGGGAACAGAGTGCCGGTACTCTAAGCGCAGCTCGTTTAGTGGCTCTAGCTGAACCAATCACGCGCGGGATAAAAAAAAAAAAGGTACAGCGTCGTGACGCATTATGTATGGCACCATGACGGTGCACTTTTGTCGCTGTTTGGTTGGCTCTGTCGCATCGTATAGATAGACCAACGCAACTCACTGACGTCACGACACGGCAGTGGCGCTGCTGTCGGTACTGCCCATGCGCAGTCGCTTCCCTCCTTTCGAATTTGGTTTCTGCGCATGTGCAGTGCCCACACCTGGTGTGGGCAGACGCGGGAGTGTTTGGCAACACTGTGTTGGTGTACTACCAGGGGTCTCAAACACGCGGCCCGAGGGCCGCATGCGGCCCGTGACTCGATGGGACGCGGCCCGCAGGCAACAGGCTACGAGTCCCGGTTCCCATGTCTCGAGCGCTAAAAATGGCATGCGCCATAGTGATCTCATCTCGTCGATTCAGTTTCGCTCGAAAAGTAGCTCTGGTCTTTTCACCTTTTCACATAGATTATACTTATCTGCGTACATTTTCCCTTTGTTTCGCTTTATTTTTAGCTTCCCAGACTTTTGTAATGTGCAACAACACCACTACTAGGCTGCAAGCGTGAACTCTTTGTTAAAGAATGCATCTCGTCTGCGCGAACTCTCGTTCAGCAGGAGCAACTGCCAAAGATAAAGCTACAAGCTCGGGATTCTCGCCTTCAAAAAATATCACCATTAATAGACAAGTATTTTTTTCAAAGTGTTGTAATAAAATCGTCAGAAAAGCAAGAACTGTCATATTAACTGATTGCTTTTTAAAGACATGTTGAGCTTGCTTAATTCCCGAGTGAAGTGAGCAACGGGAACGACAGCGTACTTGCTCTCTTGTTATATTAAAAATGCCAGCACGTTGGCGGGGCGGTGTCATATTGATTATTGCTACCACATCAGGTAGGGACACAAAGTAGTCATGCAAACAAATCAAATCTAAAGATGTCACTGGCAGAACTGAGTTTATAAACATCATAGAGCACGAGGTCTCTTCTTTTAAACCTTTTGAACCCTTCCCTTCCTCCCCTCCACCGTTTAACGTTGGCCCTCGGCCTTTCCAGTGTGGACTATCTGGCCCCCACACTCAAATGAGTTTGAGACCACTGGTGTATACCGTCGGC
This sequence comes from Ixodes ricinus, assembly GCA_037355805.1. NCBI lineage: Eukaryota > Metazoa > Arthropoda > Arachnida > Ixodida > Ixodidae > Ixodes > Ixodes ricinus. The sequence continues at coordinate 42,154 of JAZHYW010027412.1, read as the reverse complement.
TGGGGTTGGGCCAAACCGAGTATAATTATTTATTAGTGCCCCAAACCGATCAACCTCTGCTGGGCGAGGACAGCACAGCAGAGGTTGGTTGCACTATTTCTCCACGGGGCGCGGTGCCGTCGGGGCCGAGATGCGCTCTGCTTGCAAACCGAAACTTAAAAACCCGTCAAATTTGCGCGGTTTTTCAGAATGCCGTAAAATGCTGCGCGTGCCTTCTCTCGTTCTGCAATTTGTTGATTTTGGAGTTTTTCGATTATGCTGAGCAATTTTCCAATTGAAACCATGCCCTTTAACGCAATAATAAAGAAGTTAATTAAGCGAAAATAATTAACAATCTAATTATCACGGAGTTTAATAATTTTTCTAAATGGTCCCCTGGCCCAGGACCAAAACGACACAATCCTTTTTTTGTTGCGATGCGTCGTTTTCGCAATATCGAATTTGTCCACCTTTCGTGAAATACCCTGTATATAATAGTATGGAAAGTTTATAGACAAATAGCGCAGTTTACTTAGTTCATTTTATTCTTTCAGGATTCTTCTGGAGCCCTTATTATTAAAACCCTCTCTTAGGTCATTAAAGCGATATAGTAATTTCAGAATATTTCTTTCCATAGTGCGTATGTATTCTTGAGTGAGGTGCACTGAATTTTGGCTTCTAATTGATGGGAGGAAGTAAGTAGCGGTGCACAACACATGACCAGATAATCTAACCGCAGTAGCCTATCATCCACATTAAATAGGTGTCATGTGAACAATATAATAAATAAATAAATAAATAAATAAATAAATAAATAAATAAATATATATATATATATATATATATATATATATATATATATATATATATATATATATATATATATATATATATATATATATATATATATATATATATATATATTATGGGTGGTTTCATTTGAAATCGAACACGCTTGTCGGGGTGGGTCCTTCGATTTTTTTTGAAAAAATATATGTAATTGCCCCATTTCTGGGAAGAACAAAACCGCTTTTCAAAATTTTTTTAAAAAAATATTTCGCTTCACGAAAAATTATTGAGTGGAGCAGGGTGAAAATCGGTTTTTTACTCCGTGATTTTTCTACCCAGTTCTGTACGCTGGTATAAATACGGGAAGCATACAAAACTCACAGTAATTTTTTGTGCTCTTGTATGTTACTTCGACTATTTTTTAGTTGAAAGGAAAATAATTTTGTATTTTTGTTTATTGAGATAAAAAATGCCAAACATCGTCTCTTTGACAATCCGGTGACATCTTCAGAGCCTTGTAACTCATGAGTCATTATATTTGTCGCTTACCAAATACTATGCGGGTGTAGCCCTATACATGGGCTATCGACGGGCATAAGTTTAGTTTATTTTATTTTCACTGAAATTTTTATATAAAATTTGAAATATCGTCGAAAATGAAATTTACCGATATTTTGAACCCACTTTATTAAAAAAGGCCATTTTTTATTTCGTTCAATTTTTTTATTATTGCTGCCGATCATATTAACTTTCAATTGGCTTGATGCGATTTCCCCTTTTTTTGTTATATCTTCTCTAGAAGTGATCAAAATCACTCCCACGTGACAATGCGGTGACAACTTCAGAGCATTGTAACTCATGAGTTATTTTATTTGTCGCTTACCAAATACTATGCGGGTGTAGCCCTATACATAGAATATCGACGGGCATAAGTTTAGTTTATTTTATTTTCACAACTTTTTTTTATATAAAATGTGAAAAATCGTCGAAAATGAAATTAACCGATATTTTGAACCCACTTTATTGAAAAAGGCCATTTTTATTTCTTTCAATTTTTTTTTCATTATTGCTGCCGATCATCTGACTTTCAGTTGCCTCGATGGGATTTTCCCTTTTTTGTTGTATCTTCTCTAGAAGTGATCGAAATCGCTCCCGCTTTCTCAGAACGGCCAAACGCAGTTTCCGCAGGTCGGCTTCGCTGCAAAGACAATACTGCTTATTTATGTGTTCAAATGCAGCGGGTAAATTCATTTTGATTGAGTACACTCGTGCTTGGCTACATATTGTTTATTTCTTAATTTTTAATGATGGCAACTGAAATTCCTTAGTCCGATCGTTAGCGGTACAGCGGATGTTCCATTACCTTTATTTATTCCCAAACCAAAGCAATGTGTGCCTAGCCCAAGCAAATCTACCGTAGCCAATTAAAATAAAATCGTCAAATCGCTTTTCTATATTCCAGAAGGCTGTACAATCTTTGCATTAAGCTTGGTGCGACAAAGTGGAGAAACTAAAAGTCTACAGAGCCATTAAGTGACTGCTTTCGCTGCCTTCAGTGCATGTGGGAATCGTTGCTTCTTGGCATCAGAGATATCGATCAGTCTTTTTAGACATTGCGATATATATATATATATATATATCGCAATGTCTAAAAAGACATTACAATGCAATGCTACGTGACTTTTATATCAAATATGCAAGCAAAAAAAAAAAAAAAGAAAAAAAAGTCTTTGGAGGTGCGGGGTATCGATCCCCGTACCTCTCGCATGCTAAGCGAGCGCTCTACCATCTGAGCTACACCCCCGGACGGAATAAGCGATGGCGAACGTCGAAGACGACGCGACATTTAACAGTTCCGCTTCTTTGTTTTGTTTGATTCATTCGTGTTGCGTAAAACTAGATCAAAGTTGGGAAGGAACGGAAGCCTCTCGAAAACCAGTTTTCGCTCCCTTTGTCGTTCTGAGAATCAGAACTATGTCATTATTACCATATAAAAGAGCAAGTGAATACAGGTGTCATCTCTTCCCGCTACCCACAATAAGCGTTTGGGATTCGGTGCGCATTTATACACGGGTAATTTACTTCCAAAATGTAATTTGATTACGGTTACAATTACTTTGCTCCAAGAGAAGTTTAACTACAGTTACAATTACCATTACGTGAAATTACAATTACAGATTACTTTTAAGGGGTAATGCAATTACTTTACAATTACTTGTCTCTTAGAGCGACCCGACTTGGGCCATATTACTTTAAACGAGTTGTTTGGTATGCAACGCATTTCTTCGTTCCTTGCCCCAATGTTTGAGGAGGCTTAAGCATCGCTGTATTAATGGCACATACTAAACTTTCTTTTGTGAATTTTGTTAAATTAATGATAGAACTTCATAGTTTCTTGGTAATGAAGTCCTACGTTCTTGCGTTTTTTATAATTAATAATAAATTACTTTATATACTCGAAGACACCATATCGCTTAAAGGCCCTGCAATGCCTTTTTTACTAATTTTTAATTTGCACCACACCTGAGCGCACTGAACGTAGTAACTTAAAGGGGTCCTGCAATGGCTTTTTTACTAATTTTTAATCTGCACCAAACCTGAGCGCACTGAACGTAGTAACTTAATGACACTTTTCTTTTCTCAAATTTCGCTTTATTTTAAAAGTTATAGGCAAATTAAAATTACAAAAACAAGCAAAAAATAACCTCCTTCATGACGTCCTTGGTTGCTTGAGTGGCCGTGAACTAGACGAGGGGTAGTGAGCTGAGCGAGCGCTCACGGCTGCCGTACTCCGTGTCGACGGCGCGAGAGGGCGCCACTAAAGCGTGTTCTGGATAGGCTGTATGTAGCGGGCAGCTAGAGCGGCTCTCATTGCATTTGCTGCGCGATTAAAGACTATTTCGGCATAACACTTCATTGGCCACAAACGACAGCAAACACGGGGTAAAGATCAGTTCAGAATGGGAGCCACTTCGCGCTGCCATACCGCGAAACGGCCAAACCGCCAGACAAAGCTGCTCACCGAAGGCCTTGGGAACGCTCAGAGCCGGTCGGGTCCTTCGGTCCCTACGGCCGCAGCGCCGCCGCGTACATCCGGGACCTTTCCGTGTCGGCGCCTGATCCCACTACTCCTTTCTAGTATGCGCCGCCTTTTCCACCGCTTGGTGGCGGGTATGTCGACGGATCATTTCTTGTTTCCGTACTTTATAAACTGCATTTGTTTCTTTTCTGATCTAAAATACTGAACAAAAACTACCTTTATACATAATTGAAACGGTTCGCGCCGCTTATATTTTGTATTTCGACTAAAAAGAAGCCTTTAGCGGCTCTGACCAGTAGTAAGCCCAGGACCTAAGACGTCACATTACGCGCGCTTTCGGTACCGCGGGTCGCCCCCGTCGGTGGAGGAGGTTTCCGCGTCGTCCGGTTAAAATATGACGCACTGATATTTAGTTACTCTCTCCGTGCCCGCTGGCTTGCCCGAACCCCAAGAGACGTGGAAACCGCAAAAAAGGTAGACGCTTAATTATGATTGCAGGGCCCCTTTAATGACACTTTTCCTTTTCTCGAATTTCGCTTTATTTTAAAAGTTATAGGCAAATTAAAATTACAAAAACAAGCAAAAAATAAGCTCCTTCATGACGTCCTTGGTTGCTTGTGTGGCCGTGAACTAGATGAGGGGTAGTGTGCTGAGCGAGCGCTCACGGCTCCCGTACTCCGTGTCGACGGCGCGAGAGGGCGCCACTAAAGCGTGTTCTGGATAGGCTGTATGTAGCGGGCAGCTAGAGCGGCTCTCATTGCATTTGCTGCGCGATTAAACACAAATTCGGCATGACACTTCATTGGCCACAAACGACAGCAAACACGGGGTAAAGATCAGAGGCCAGATTCATAAAAACCTCTTACCTACGACAACTTAGCTACGAAGTTCGTAAAGTTACGATCATCGTAAGATGAGGCGAGAACGGTATTCACAAACGCGTTCCTAAGTGAGAGGAGGAAAGTTACGACATTTTACGGAGAAACGACGACTTCCGGTGCTGTTGCTATGGCGACGGCGTCTTCGGCAACACGAACAACCAATCGGAGAGCTCGGCATAGTTCGGAGCACGTGGATTTTTAATAACAAACACAGGCTGACTACTCGTTGATAGTCAGCTCTGTGTATGTCCTGTCCTGTCTGTGTGTAAATGTTTAGTGTTCAAGCTGTTTCTCATAAACACAGGCGGCCTTTCCACCACCGCTTGACTGGGGTTCGTGTCCGTGCAGTGATATATCGACGCTAACACGATTTAAACGCTTCGTTGACTGCTACGAAGTCAACACACCTGTCATTGTTGGTAAACGCGCCGTGCCAGTCGTTTGCAAAGCGACATAGATAGAAACCAATAGCCGCGGCGTTTTTCGCGGCCTCGGAAATGCAGGAGCGAGCCGACGTTAAAAAAGATAAGTTTGAACTACGAGAGTGTCAGCAAGAGCCACGCAAATACCTGTTCATACTCGGAGCGGACGCGAGCGTTCGATCGAAGTGCTGAATTCGCTCTGTTAGACCGCGTCTTGGCAAGCGCTTCGGGACCGATCTTTTACGATTGCAACTCGATACTGACATGACACTCGGCAAAGAAAGGTATGACCGTCATCGCGTAGCTACCACGAACTGTTATAGCTCGACAGTGACGTAGCGCCGTGTCAAAATAAAAATGGCATACTAATAACAAAGTGTACATACCGTGTTGCGAAGGTAATCCATGCGGCGTTTATTTGAGCTCTATATCACACAAAACAAGAAGATAGAATCAATGAGAGTCCCTTTTCGACGACAGCGTTCGTCACCGCTGCCTCGGAAAACAAGGAGATCGAGATGACGAGGGAAGAGATTGACCTCTGACATTTAGTTCAGCGATCAAACTATTCATACGGGAAGGGTCCACAAGGGTCGCGCGGGCATATTCCATTCAGCAAGCCAGCCGGTCGTGGGCAGACGGTCTTGGCCAAGGACCGTCGGAGCAATGCTGCGCCGGAGGTCGGAGCGGTCGGAGTGCCTGCTAGGCCTATTCTGCCGAGCTCGCTTGGTCGGTGGGATCGTTGCCTTTGTTGCTTTTCCCGGGTGTCTGTGGATTCAGCGTTGATGTTCGTCATGGTCGGTTTCAAGTACTTCTTCCTTTTTTCTTGCTGCTTGAGGTCGGGACGCGCGAGAAGAGCATGTAGAAAAATAAATGTCCGTCGGTCGTCGCGACCACGTCGCGACCAAGTAACTGTGCGATGCTGTCGGCCATGCTGATTTGATCGTAAAAGTGCGTAAGACAGCTTCGGAGCTGTCGTAGGATTTTGTCGTAACCTGCGCAAAAGTTACGACAATTTCGTTTCGAGAATACGGATTTTCTCTCAAATATGTCGTACGCACTTTTTTTGTCGTAAGTTCGCTTTCCCGAGAATCCGGCCCCAGTTCCAGAATGAAAGCCACTTCGCACTGCCATACCGCGAAACGGCCAAACCGCCAGACAAAGCTGCTCACCGAAGGCCTTGGGAACGCTCAGAGCCGGTCGGGTCCTTCGGTCCCTACGGCCGCAGCGCCGCCGCGTACATCCGGGACCTTTCCGTGTCGGCGCCTGATCCCACTACTCCCTTTCTAGTATGCGCCGCCTTTTTCCACCGCTTGGTGGCGGGTATGTCGACGGATCATTTCTTGTTTCCGTACTTTATAACCTGCATTTGTTTCTTTTCTGATCTAAAATACTGAACAAAAACTACTTTTATAAATAATTGAAACGGTTCGCGCCACTTATATTTTGTATTTCGAGTAAAAAGAAGCTTTTAGCGGCTCTGACCAGTAGTAAGCCCAGGACCTAAGACGTCACATTACGCGCGCTTTCGGTACCGCGGGTCGCCCCCGTCGGTGGAGGAGGTTTCCGCGTCGTCCGGTTAAAATATGACGCACTGATATTTAGTTACTCTCACCGTGCCCGCTGGCTTGCCCGAACCCCAAGAGACGTGGAAATCGCAAAAAAGGTAGACGCTTAATTATGATTGCAGGGCCCCTTAAAGTAAAATTGGGTGGACACACTTTTGTTTGTTAGGCAAATAAAAATGCGACCATTAGTCAGATCTGAATATTTTAATCGTGTTCATATATAACCACAATTCACACGCGCTAGTACGAACACATTCACATACAAACGTTCTATGCTATTATAAAATATTTACATGAAGTTGAAATATTAATGGCTCAGAAATATATAAGAATCAAATCGGGGCTCCCGAATCAATGGTGACAATATGTTCACATGTGCGAGGTCAGTCTCCAAAATGCTTATGCAAATAATATCCGAAGTAAAACCAACAGGAAATAAACTTGAAAATAATACAAAGAAACAAATATGCCACAGTACTGAAAAAGGAACGTAAAAATTTGAGGAAAAAAAATGAAAATATGAACAACTTAAAGATTTTCAATCTCGGCTGAAAGCTCAAACTAAATTTTGTCTCTTTCAATATTTTGGCATGTTTACGCTATTGTTTTCTGGTCGCTCCGCAGACGGCGCCACACGGCACCGTTGAGGTAGGCTCCAAAGAGGATTGTCTCTCAGCCTGCAGTGTAAGCAACAAAACAACAAACAACGCGACGCTATTTTTGTTGCGCGTGTGGTGTGAGTGCGTGTCTATGTGTGCGAGTGAGTCACCGAGCGCTAGGCCGCTTGTGCGAGCGCTGAGGCTTTCAGAGAGGTTCCGTCGGCACCGCAAAGTCTCGCAAAAGTAATTCTAATTGTACCTTAAATTTTGCAATTACTGACGCTAGAAAGTAAATAAATTACAATTACAATTCCTTTTAGCCGAAAGTAATTAACTACAATTACAAATTACGAAGAAAGTAATTAGATTACAGTAATTCATTTATTGTAATTGAATTACTAGCCAAGTATGATGCGCATATACCGGATGTTTCTACGAAGACTACAAAAATTGCATAAAACTAAAATGGCTGTGAGAAAAAGAAAACTTATTTCGGAAACATTTTGCTAGCTAAGGTGGGCGTCGGGGATCGCGAAAGAACATACTATAAATAGCAAAGTAATTACCTCAAATTGACTAATTAACTTTTAATTCAGTAAAACTAAACATATGGTTCTAATTAGAAATTTGCGGAGCGTCATCGAAAACCCCCAAATTAGTTATTCTTAGGACAACTTGAAGCACGTGAGAGGAGCGGGGTGCGCCAATCATGCGCATTTTTGCGTCACCGGCCCACAGACGAGAAGTGATTTTGTCAGACGACTGTATCCGCATCAGCTGACTTTCGTTCTTTTGCGCATTTCGGAAAGCGTTTAATTGCCTGTAGTGCTCATCCCATCTAAAGAGATAAATTAATGAAAATAATTGGCTCTCTTCCAAAGTCCGGTTTTGGTCTTATATGTGTCCTATAGGCTATAAGTTATGACCCAGAAGTGATTTTACTGTTCTAAGCGACCATTTTTTAAATGCAATTGTAGATATTAATCAGATCGTCTCAATTTAAATATTACTAAAATGATAGCCCAGGCAACTTTATCTTTGTGACCCACTGAAAGGCATTCTTGAAACAATTATGACCTTCAATTACCTAGATTATAAGTCTCTAATTCAAACGTTAAAATGCTGGGTATTGGGGACAGTTGTAACTTTTTCTTGCTTCATATTTTCGTTTTGTCTGAACAATAGTTTCTTGACGTGTTAATTAAGAGAAATAAACTTGGAAAGATGATAAAGGCCACTGAAAAGAAAAAGAAACAATTTTTTAAACAATCTGGTTGGGACACGCGTCTCAAAAAATAAATTTTTACGCGTTAAAACAATATTTTCAGAGCAACCTTGACGGCGCGAGACGCGATTTAGTCGGAGTCACCTCCTTTCCACTTGTTTTCTCCCTCGGCATTTCGGACGCGTGGGGGCAAGGAGGTGGATCGGCTTGGCCATCACGTTGAGGTGGAGAGAGTGTATGACCATCTCGTTGAGGTGGAAAGAGTGTATGACGATTCCGTGACGTCATGGACTTTGCGCGTAAAATTTAAAATAAATCTCGCGCCGTCAATATTGCTCTAAAATGTTTTTTTTTGTTCGCGTACAATCCATTTCTCGACACGATGTGTCCAAACCGAACTGTTCAAACAAATTTGTTTTTTTTCTTTTCAGTGGCCCTTTAACTTTTTTTTTTTCATTTTAGCTCAAATATTTTGTTTGCCTCACCTGGTATACTTCGCAAACTGCGCTATGTGCAACCAAATGTGGGACTTAATAATTATAACACACACATTGCATCAAAAGCATATAGTACATGTTAACGTTGTACAATTGAACGATGCTTACAGTGAGCGGTTGTCAACAGCCCTAACAAAACAAAAACAAAGAACGCGACAGGAATGGTGCTTTTTTAGCAGGGTCCTTGGTCTGTTGCTTTGGCATCTCCCTCCAACTGGAACCGCTTGTCTGCGCACAATGAATTCCTACGGATAAAGCGGAACCCTCTCATTCCGCACCAGTGCGAGAGAAAAAAATAACAAAAGAACAGCAACTGGCGTCGACACGCCGGAAAACAGGGCGACAAGAAGTTACGCAGGGGAGATACGGGGACAACCATCGGACACCATTGCTACAGTTTGCTCGTCTCACATACGGCAAAAGAGATCCTGATTATAGCCTCTCCCTCTCTCTTTCTTTACCTCGATTCGTTCGGCCGAGCATTGACGCTTTCTATTGTCGGCTCTTCACCGGGCGGCCGGTGCACAAGATACACGGAGGTCAGGTCGAGTCCGTCTTCCTTTCTTTCGTATCACTGGTTTCTCTTTCTTATCAAAAGCCTGTTCTTGGTGTCGTTGCTCCGGCGTCGACGACGCGTCTTTGAGGACAAGCTGAGGGGGGTTAATAAGGTTTTCACCGTATCGAAATCGCATGACGGTTACAATGTTGGTTAAAGCCCTTTTTATTCTTGCAATAGTGCCGCCTCTTCCAAGATATCAAGAGAGCTCTTAGTAGATCGGTCTGATACCTCTGATACCTCCGATAATGATACCCGATAACAGTACGATAACCGCGCCAAGGCGGCGGCGGAGTATCGGGTACATCGGAGTCGTTGGGACGATCTACGTAAACTCTATAGGTTGTGCTGCTTTACGCCCCGATACCCTCAATCTTCCCCGTGAAATCTGCACCGTCTTCGTAATCTGTTTCACTTGTCTTTATGGGAGCGCAGGATCGTGGCGAGTTCACTGTGCTTGATTGGTTCAGGCGGGGATAGAAGACGCACACAGACGTCGAGGCACCGTGATCATGCACTTTTGGGCGCTGATTGATTGGCTACATCGGAAGTGAAGCGGGGTAGCAGCAGTTCCTATCTGTTTCTACGTGTAAATGGATATACGCACAGTTTGCAACGATACCGAAATTCGGCAAAGACACTGAAGACTGCTTACGTGTAGGAATGTGAAAGCATTATAGTCCCGCGGGTGAAATGTTTTCGAGTGATGTTTCTAGACGTATTAAAGTAGCTTCTGTCGGTATTGTATTCGGTGTGTGTGTGTGTGCGTGCGTGTGTGTGTGTGTGTGTGTGTGTGTGTGTCGTGCGTGCGTGCGTGCGTGCGTGCGCGTGCTGTGCGTGCGTGTGTGCGTGCGTGCGTGTGTGTGTGTGTGTGTGCGTGCGTGCGTGCGTGCGTGTGTGTGTGTGTGCGTGTGTGCGTGCTGTGTGTGTGTGTCGTGTGTGTCGTGTGTGTGCGTGCGTGCGTGCGTGCGTGTGTGTGTGCGTGCGTGTGTGCGTGCGTGCGTGCGTGCGTGCGTGCGTGCGTGCGTGCGTGCGTGCGTGCGTGCGTGCGTGCGCGTGCGTGCGTGCGTGCGTGCGCGTGCGTGCGTGCGTGCGTGCGTGTGTGTGTGTGTGTGTGCGTGCGTGCGTGCGTGTGTGTGTGCGTGTGTGTGTGTGTGTGTGCGTGCGTGCGTGCGTGCGCGTGCGTGTGTGTGTCGTGTGTGTGTGTGTGTGTGTGTGTGTGTGCGTGCGTGCGTGCGTGCGTGTGTGTGTGTGTGTGTGTGTGTGTGTGTGTGTGTGTGTGTGTGTGTGTGTGCGTGCGTGCGTGTGTGTGTGTGTGTGTGTGTGTGTGTGTGTGCGTGCGTGCGTGCGTGCGTGTGTGTGTGTGTGTGTGTGTGTGTGTGCGTGCGTGCGTGCGTGCGCGCGTGTGTGTGTGTGTGTGTGCGTGCGTGCGTGCGTGTGTGTGTGTGTGTGTGTGTGTGTGTGTGTGTGTGTGCGTGCGTGTGTGTGCGTGCGTGCGTGCGTGCGCGTGTGTCTGTGTGTGTGTGTGTGTGTGTGTGTGTGTGTGTGTGTCTTTGCTTGAGCTGTCGTCCGGCGGTGACGTCAGGCTCACCTACTGCGCAGGCGCGGCGCTCTTGCCGGCTCCATGGCTTTCCATGACGAAGCATTTGCGCTGCTGTGCTTTTCTTTGTGTTTTATTTCTTTGGTGCGTCCGCTTTGATCTTGAGCGCCACACCGGCTACCGCGACGAAGCGTCTGCGTTGCTGTGCTTTTCTTGGTGTTTTATTTATGGTGACGTGCTTGATGACGTATTTTTCTATCGTGCATGGGGCACAACGCCGCTAGCTTTTCGCGTAATCTGCAAGTAAGAACATACAACATAACTTTATTTGAAGAAAATACATTTCTGAATGTACAATAGCGAGCCGGTGAAAGCCTCAAGGGCTTAAATTGATTTGTTTTTAAAGCTTTCGCCTTAAAAACCAATCGTGCCTCGTTACGAAAATTGATCTCCGGAAAACTTAAGCAACAATTGAAACGTCAAAAATATTTAGGTATGTTAGTTGGTTCGGCATATACTGAAAATATCAAGCGCAAAGAAACAAGCAATCCTTACTTTTTCTTTTTTTTTTAACGGCAGCGTTGAGTAAAGCGCTGTCCTATCTACTTCGTGGCCTTGTCTGTCCCTTTGCACTTCATATCTTCAGTAATGCAGGAAGACAGAAATGTAAAGATGTTCAAACCTCAGAAAACAGCTGAAACAGAACAAGAAAACGCCGATTAAAAAACGCAGAGATGACGTAGTCTGCTGGACACCTATACTTCGAAACGCGAACTGACCTTGCGGCACCCTGATCTGGAATTTAAAGCCGCCCTAGATTGTGCTTCGCTCTCACGTCGACTTGTCCCCGTCCTCGTCGGTGCTTGTTGTGTAGTGGTTATCACATCCGCCTAACACGCGGAAGGTCCCAGGTTCGATCCCTGGCAGGCACAATAATTCTTTTTAGGCTGAACTGCCACGTTAATTGTCCTTTCATCACTTACTTTTTGATAGATTAATAATAGGTCCTATTTTAGCGTTTTTGGTGCATGTTTAGTAGTAGTTAGGGCAAAACGTGCGAAAGGTCCGAGGTTGAGTAATCCAGGACGTCGGCCACTATGAACCTTAATATGCATCAAGTGAAGCTTCCGTTGCAAACAGCTATTGAATGCAATACTGATATACAGTAAGAGTACAACTTACGGGTAAATGAAGTTATCATACTGCCAATGCCACATAGCTACTATGGACAAAAAGCATTTTCAATCTTGTAATTTGTTCACGCCATGGACACTGATGGGTTTGGGCGCTAACAGCCCTCGCGACCACACAGAAACTGGGAAGATAAAATTTTATTAACTTCTCTTTACTGAATCGCTTTATATTTCGCGAAAGAAAATCAATGAACAGCAAAGTAATTAGCAAAAGCCTTAATTAAAAATGTTTTCGCTGTTGTATATTTTTAGATTTATACCGGCGACCAAAATGTTCCTTGACTGGCCCGTTGCAGCACTGGGTTTGTTTGTTTTGCAGTGGTCATTTTTTAAATTTTTTTTATCGAAGAACTAAAATGCGTGTCGCGGCCACGCGACATTTAAACAAAAAGAAATAAACAAAAAAAAAACGATGAACCACGAGACGACGCCAAATATATATATATTTTTTTTAAACCATGATATCTACGTATGCTTTCATCCTTTGTTAAAGAGAGATGGGATATCATTCTGCAGGAAGCGCAAATAATCCCCACAACAGGCATCGACAGTAAAATAAAATATTAAAAAAAAGGAAAAAATAAAAACAAGCGGAGGCTACATGCTATCATCCCAAAAACAACGGTTCCAGAAATGGGGTGACGATGTCAAAGGAGAAGCTGATAGCCTTTCCTATCACCAAGTCTGTTTGTTTGCCCTACCGACACAGATTGTTGAACGCAGCTTCCATTTGCTTTTCCTTTGTGTCGGCTCAATGCAGCAAATGTGTTATATCTACCCAACCGTTTAATGTAGACACGCGTCGCGTAATAGAACTGCGCTTAATAAAATCTTTCAGTTAATTCCCTCCTCTGTGAGTCCGACTTTCAAATGTAATTGTAAATAATCCGGTATATTTGCTCAAGTTGCACTGGTACATGTGCGTTACCACGACAACCTTCCATGGCAGTAATAAAACAAACCGCATCAACTTAACATTAATAACATGAAAGTTTGATCGGACGTTTCGTCTCCCATACAGGAGACATCATCAGGGATATCAAGATAACAGTCATGGCGGCATGGTTTGTTTTATCACGATGTGTCCTGACTTCTGGGAGGATTTCGCTTCTGTGACAATTAAATAATGGTCACGCAAACCCGAGAGACGTTTGCGAGATAACGCCGCGAAAGGTCAACTCTGCTGTTATTATATAGTAAGCTAAAACTATTTTTTTCTTTCTAACGTGTATTTTATTAAAACAAATTTTACTGTGTCGAAACAATGTGTCTGTTGTCCCATAAGTTTACGTAATCTTGATACAAGTAAACAAAAATAAAACTCGAAAAAATAAACATCCCATTTCCTGGTCTCGGTGTTTCGGCTAACCTCATCAGTTTATCCGGACACTCGTATCCGTTTAAAAGCGCATCCTACCCGCAGTAAGGCTCCGGTTACTGTCACATTTCGGTGGAGCAGAGACGTCGTGGCAGGAGTCTTCGGGCCACTTTAAACGACTTGGGGCTGCGCCGTCGCTTTCGCTTCCTAAATGGGATTCTGGGGGTAGCGCGGCCGCGATAATCCGACTCGGGGACACCAGTGCGGGAACGGCTTTGTTTGAGGGAATTGATCCTGACGCGCAGACAGGCGGTCTCCGGAAGACCACTGTGTGTGTGTTTTTCTTTCCATCGTTTTTTTTTTTTTTATAGAATGTGGGGCATTGCGAAGAAAGATTTTGGGTTTTGTTCTGTTCTTTCTCTTTAATATCTTTTGTGTATTTTTAAACTCAAGGTTCTAGAAACAATGTTTTTTTTTTTATTTGGTAAAAAATTGTGGCCGTAGTTTTCAGAGCACCGTTCTTTGCACATCCGATACGGTATACGATGGGCCCTCCGGTACGAACTGCGCATGCGCTACCACAAAAGACTCGCACATGCGCAGTGCGAACCGGAGGGCCCATCGTACCGTATCGGATGTGCAAAGAACGGTTTCCTTAAAACTCCCTAGTGTCTGGGGGCCGTCTTTTGTGCGATGAATTAGCGGTGGGACCGTGTCTTTAGGATTCGTTTGGTCTCTACCAACAAAGGTGTCTTCTTCTCTTTCTTTCTTTGTTCTATCTTGAGGAAGCAAAAACTATATTCTACGCGGATCTCACGAGTCCTCACTAAAGGAGTCCATTAGCGGCGCTTCATTACGAAATTTTACTCCAATAAATGTAAAAGCGCGAAGAGCGGGATGTGTGTAAGCTTTTTATAGCTTTCAAAAGATTTTGTCTTTATTTGATACCGCTTTTTTTTCTCTCTAGCGGGTGAATAGTGCTTTTCAGATGTGAAACAGCGAACTTTTCAAGACTCTGCGAGATATTTTTTTCAGGTCGGAAGGCTTTTAGCACACCAGCGAAAGGATTGAAAGGTACAAACAAAGGAAAACGCATACGAGCAAAATTTTCAGTAAAACCTTAAATTTTTTTTTTGTCTTCAGCACAATACATAGTAGCATATGCTCGCTAATTACGCGTATGTGGTCCCCAAAAATGTTTCTGAATTCATCTATTCATGGCGATAACTCAACCCGTGCGCACCAAAACATACCCCCCCCCCTCTCAAAAAAAGAAGTACGGTCATGCGCAGCATATTTCTCACTAGAACATATGATCGAAGATCGCGACACACCTTTCTCTCTCCGAATTTTCGAGAAGGCCTGTCGCGTTGAAACCGATATGTATATTCGTTCTCAGGGCTATAGCATAGTTTCCGCACTGCTCCAACCCTGTCGAAGCTATGGTCGCCGACGGGGTGAAAACAGCGGGGCGTGTTTTTCAAACGCCCGGACTCCAGCAGGCGCCTCGTGCCTTCGGCCGTGTTTTTGGCTGCACGCTTGCGCTCGAGACGCCGCAGCATTGTCGAAAGTAGGAAGTTGGTGCTAGATGGCCGGACAACTGAAGCTCCTCCCTGTCTCAATGTCCTCGATTTAGGGTGGTGCCATCGCTTGTAGTACCTGAGCCTCCTAAGTGCTGACAAAGCCATGGCAGATCGCCACGAGAAGCGGCCGCCGAAATGGAAAAGATGGAGCCGCAGACAACGGATGAGAGGAGAGCCACGTGACTGGCGCCACGCTGCGACGAGACGCCGAAGCACACTTCTCCTTAGCGAACAAGTGTGTTTCGGGTCCTCGCCGCTGCAAAAGCTGTGCGCTGACGTCCAGGTTCCCCGAGAAATGGCTCTTTGATGCTCTGTGCTGCTACCAGATCCTCGAGCTCCGAATCTGCGACCGGGCAATCTATGGCTCCGTTGTCAAACTTCCAGACTTTGTGAGTATAGAGGTAGGCAATGGTAGTACGCATGCCGACTGCACGCGCTCATGGGGAAACTGAACAAATCGCGGAAAAGAGAATTTCGCCGTATAGACGCTTTGCACACGCGCCAGACTGGCAGCCATAGCCAAGACCTTCTCTTGTTTTGACCGAGATACCGAGCCACTGAAATTGGTGTGGACGAGCTCCACAGTGACCAATGCTGGCGAGAAAGACAGAATAAAATCTAAGATGGCAATAACCTGGCCTGCTATGGTAATAATCAAGTGAAGGACACGCAATAGGGGAAACAAAACTGAAGGTCAGTTATGGCGGCGCCCATGCACAGCTGCTGCAAAGCGTCTATACCACAGTCAGCGCCACGCGCGTGTGCAGAGACAGCTCTTTTGCGCGCTTCGGATCAAAAGAGGAAAATAAGCGTTCGGAACAAAATGGCTAGATGTCCTCACCCTAAGCAAAGCGCACATGAGAGAGCATCGTATCCCTGCCGATCTCAGAATAAGACGCAAGACGAAGCCACTTGCTCTCGGGGTAGTGCGGAGCTGCACAACACCACCTGAGAGGCCTCTCCAATACCTTCTCTCCACATCGCGTGACGTCAACCGATGTGTCCGGCTTCTCCGGTCATCTCAAATTGGCTCGACGAAGCCGAGCCGAGCCGCCGGGCAAGTTCTAGCCTGTTCGCCCACGCCTTTCGCCCTGAACAAGATTAGTCGTCGAGTGCGCAGTCGTCAAAGGGAGAAGGCATTTAATATGTATGTAGACAGAACTGGAACGTTCAGATCGTTTTGTGTTTCGCGGAGCTTTGTCGTCGTCTTTTCTTTAGTGAGCTCTCGTGCTCAGCAGGATTCTAACACTAGACCTAAACCTTTTGAGGTTTGGTCATTCATAACAGGCACGTAGAAATACTGTCACACACAAAATTACATGGAACTGCAGTAGCGTGGTTGCCAAGAAAAATTACCGTCTGCAAGTCCAACAGAAACGAGGCCAAATCGAACCCGTTTTCTACTTATCCTGATCTCAAATACCTTTCCGTGCGGGTATCCAGGGGCGCACATTTATTGCACGTTTCTTCGATATCACAGATCACTGTCACGTACAGATCATCTCTGGTTCGGACGGGAATCACTTCAAACTGAAAAACGAATTCAACGAAACGCACTACGCCATAATCTCCGCAGCTAGTGCCGAACGACTGAAAAATAGAGGTGATATGTCAGGCGGCCGGGCCCATACCGTGACCTCATAGGAAGAGCGGACAGGTCTTAAAATCTAGGTGGTGTGAAGCAGCAGCACTGTAAAATTTGCGCTAGCCTGGACTGCCTGGACATTGTAGCACGAATTGGCGCCAATTATAGTCACATGCCCGTATACACGAGCTCATACCTTTTACTTCATTTCACGGCGGTGGCGCTTCTCTGACGTTTCACGCGCGAATCGTAGACTTGTTTCGCGCCTACGTCACTTAAGGTCTCAACGTACCGAAGCTGCAGGATTATGCTCCGCGCACTGAACTGGGCAGTCCAGCACGCAGCTCGTGCATTGCAAGAATATACACTATGCACTAATTTTGAAAATAAGAAGAATCTAGTCGCGTTATGATGGTCACACATAGGTTCACGGCTGTCTGGTATCGCGCAGGAGATCGCGATTCAGGAAATCCGATAGAACTAACTTTTCGAAACTTTCCAGCCACACCCGGCGGCGGAAATGATCCTTCAACTAAGTGTTGTAGATGATAAAATCGAGTCAGCGTCACCACTTCAAAATATCAATATTAAGATAAATTCAGTTACAAAAAGTTACAAGCTCAAACAGCAATTATCACGAGAAAACTTCGCACGCACCTTGCGAGTGTACCCCATGTTCATCGGCGGTACAGCGTTCGGTGCGCGCTCCATTCACAAAATGTTCCGAGCACAGTCGAGAGGATGGCGTTGAGGAAACGTCTTTTCGGTTTACGGACGCAATCCACTGCCGCCGGAGACCGGGGTCATGTGGAAAGCGATGGAGCTTAAAGACATTGCAGCCGCACTCACCTTGCCGGATTCCTTGCAAGCTACATAGGTCCACGGACAGTATTCGACGCTTTCTGTCGTTATTCGTGCACCCTATGACCGAGCAATGGTGTCCCGATGACCGGGGGACCGTCGCCATCGAAGCCCGTGGCTCTAATTAAGCTTGCGAGTTTAAAACAGAGGAGAAAGCGCGAACGAAGCTCGGGCGCTGCGAGACACCTAACACGTACCGGCGAAGCCTCTCATCCGGGATTTTCACTGTAAAAGAACTTGTTGTTGGGCTAGTTGGTGTTGACTGTATTGTGACTGCTGTGACTGTAGCGCCCGTGTTTGTCTTCTATCCTGTGTACGTCTTTTTAGCGCTTTTAACCATGGTTCAATACGGACTTTCACTCTTTCTAACGACCCAGCGAGGGGGAAAGCGCCGGTAGCCCTTTCTCCTTTGCTCTCTCGCCCTCTTTCAGTAAGGCGGTCTATCCAAGGCTCCTATACAGCTCTCACATTGGTCGGCCAAAAACTGCGCAGACGCATGTTCGAAACGATCATACAGGCCCTTTCTTCAAGGGCGCCGCCATCTTGAATTGTCGTCACTTCCAGTATGGGCGAAAACATTGTTTTGCCGTCGCCACACCCGTAGAAGACACTAGGATATACGCGAAAACGTCACACATTATCGTTTTGCCTTCCCCTTATTTTTTTACTAGTTAGTAGTTACAGGTTGAAATGTTTAAGTATTTTCTCGTCGCCCATACCGGATACGCCTATTATGTGGCTGGGGACGAGAGTACACAGAAACGGTCTATGACTCTATATGGACGAATCAAACGTGCTTTGAAGATGCTGCGGGCATGTCCGCAGTTATTTCCGTTATCATGTCTGTGGGGAAACTCTGTGTCTTCCGTGCCTCGGCGGGCTTCAGAAAACCTCCCTGAGCAGCGATGCCTACGTGTGCATGGCCTGTTAGCAAAGCCGCCTCGCGTGAAAGTGCGCGAGGCTTAGATTGATCCCTCTGGTAATCTCCCACGTCGTGGCGTGATGCACTAATTACCGAGCTTCTTAGAAACAACGGCGCCCAAGTTTCCAAGGAACGAAGAAACTATAATTACAGTTCTCAACAGTGTATCGATTTCTGTGTCGAAGCGGCGACAATGCGCCCGGGGCTTCCAACAGGCGCGCGCTTCTCAAGTCACTGCGCGCTTCGCTAATCCTCCTCTTGTTTGTTTGCAGGCTAATAAAACATACCTGAAACGTTTTTTTTTTGCTTTTTTTTGTAACTAGGCGCGTTTGTTTGGAATTTTATTAATACCGTGTGTAAGTGATTTAATTTTGTAAACGAAAGATGCCTCCCTCAGTTCCACGTGCCCTTATTTCCATGGATCCGGCGCAGCGACACGCGGGGCGCGTATGGTCACGTGGTACATTCACAGCGCCTGATTGGCCAAGATGGCTCGTAGCTTCCGCTGCGGTTCATCGCATGAGGGGAGGCGAAACATTGTTTCGATCGCGTAGGGAGAAAAGAACTTCGTCGGGCATTCCGGGTCCTGCATTTTTCAAAACCGCGCGGCAAACAACGCCTTCTTCCCGGCGCTCTTGAGCTGAGATTCGCGCTCGCTCGCCATCGGAAAAGAAAAAGAAAAAAAAAAAGGCCAACCCGGAATCAAATGCGGGGACGGAAGAAACGGGACCGGACAGTCGTAAGCGCAAAGAAGCGTTGGTTTTCGGACGCGAGAACTTACGAGAGGGGCATGAAAACGGCCGGGGACGTCAGAACAGCGAGCTCTGCTTGGAATGATCAAGTGGGCGGACGGAAAGCTAGCTGCCTCTATCTCTACTCACTGTTCGAACGCTTTTCAACGCTGAGTGACAAAGATGACCCGCTAATCGTTTCAAACAGGGCTCAGTGTTCTGACGGGCCCGCGAGAGCTCTCGTCTCTTCTTTCCCTCATTTTCTTTTCTTCCTCATTGGCGACTCCAGCGAAGTCTACGGCAGGTATCGGTTAGAGATCCACGTGGTTAGAAAAGAGGGCTTTCGCGACGGGTTCGCTCGTCAACCTTCTCGAGCGAATCAGAAGCGCCCGTCGGCCTAAAACGACGTGCTGAAACTTTGCCAATATACGGTCGAGCTTCTTGGCTTTCTGCGGCCTTTCGATTGCTCCGATCCAAAATATACGGTGTTGGCATGTTCTGGACACCGACCCGTGTCCGGGGAGGAGATTCAGCCGTCCCGTCTCTAGAGGCTAAGTTGGAAACTAAACCCGCGCGAGGACAGCAACGACGTGAATGGACCGATCTCACCGGCAAGTTCGGTATACGCCACCACTGCCGCGATGCGTCGAATAAACTGTATTCTTTCTGCACGCTCGACAGCCTCGTAGTAAGTCTGCGCTTGCAGGGCATGCAATGCGTCTCGGATGCTGCGGACAGCTGCGGCCAGCTGCCTGCTGTGAAGTGAAGCTATGGTGGCTTCGCGCATGCGCGGCGGTCGCTTGTTGAAATTGGACTGTTATTTGTGTTTCTGACGCGGCGCTCAATGTTTTAAACAGAACACCCTTATTACAGCACGGTATCGCGTCTTTGAAACGTGGATTCTGGGAACGAGCGCTCGTGCTATAAAGGCACGTTTCAAAGCAACGAGCGCGGGTTAGCTTGCGCTATATAGCCTTTGCTGCCCTGCAGGCTCCAGCTGAAACAAAACGAGTTACTGCTCATGAGCGGATAGGGGGTGCGAATGCACGTGCGTCCTAAAACATCGTACGGCTGCCACGGAGCTTCAACTAGTTTCAACTATTTATATATATGTAGAAGTGTGTGCAGCAGGAAAACGCGAGCATCCACCTAGACCTTTTGTTTTTACTTCCTTTGATTATTTTTATCAAAAATATGTTTTTAATACTCTGATCGCTTGCTTTTTTAAAGTTTTTTGTCATTTACATGAAATCGGATCCGGGGAAGGCGAGCGCGCGCGGCGTGTACCTACATTCCCGGCATTCTCGTTGATGCTCGGGCAAATTAGCAATATCTGTACTGGCGCAGCAGATGCTGGATGACGTACTCAATTGAAAAGGGCCTATTGGCGTCTCGAACGTCTGTCCGTGTGTTGCGTCCATACACCAACGGCGACCGAGTTAGCGTCTTTCCAGCAACGTGAGATGTGGGGAGCGGGTGAGGGGGTGCTCTCCCCGGGGGAACAGCGGAGCCCACGGGGGCCTGACGATGATTGAACAGCGGTCGGATCAATAAGCCCCATCCGGGCTGCTTCGCACACTCGCGTCCTTCCTTCGCGGCCGGACGCGGAGAAAATCCTCCCGTAGGCCTGGAATGCGCTAATCAATCAGGCCCGCGGCCGCGGCTGCAGCCGCCTGGTGGTGCGAAGGCGATCATTTAGCATTGTTACGTTTGCCAGTCCTCCCTAGTTACGCAATGCCCTCGGAAAATGGCCCGTGAGAAAGGCGGCCCTGCCCGGCACAGAGCTCGAGGACCGGCAGCGGCTGGTTCAGCGCGAGCACGCCGGATAAGGGCGGTCAAATGAGCCCCTGGACTAAGGGTGCACCGAACGGACACCGCGAGATCCTCCCACTTTTGAATGTATAAAGTTTGTGACGATGAGGATGAAACGAACGACGGCGTCGTCGCTGCAACTGACGGTGGCTGCGTGCACGGAGATCGGAAGCAGTGTTGCACGGAACAGCGCTCCAAATTCGAAGGTCGTTCCTGAAACACGTTACTTTTTGGGAGGAACGGTGGAACGCCGCTGTTTCTTTTCGCGTCGGTGTAGCTAGTGAGGGATGTTCGCAGAACCACCTCTAGGTTCGATTTCGAAAGGTTTCTGATATTTTCGAAGCGAACTGAGGTCTCGCAATCGGCAAATTTCGATATTTTCGTGCCCACTCGAGGTTCAAAATCGAAAATCGCAACTTTCGATCACAGTGGAGTTTCGAATTCGAAAAGTCCGAAGCTTTCATGGTTTCTAAAATTTCAGGTTCGAATATTTCGAATATTCTTTTACTTGAGGTTCGATAAATTCGAAGATTTCGAACTTTCATAACTTAAAATTCGAGATATTCGAAAATTTTAAATTTCTTGGGATCTGAAGTTCGAAAACATTCGAAGATCTCGAAATTTTCTGGATATAAAATTCGAAAAGTTGAAACGCTTCGAATTTTTATAGACATGAAGTACGAAAACTTCGGGAATTTCAAATTTATCTCTACATAAAGTTCGAAAATTTCGATTCTCTTACAAAGCTAATTTGAAAAAAAAAAAAAAAACTTCGAAGATTTTGAATTTTTTTTATGTGGTGGAATATTTGCCAGTGCAGAGTGACGTGGAACCATAGATCAGTAATTTTGACAGGCGCCCGGCGGGGGGGGGGGGGGGTTTCTTTAACGTGCATCACGCAGTACTGATCACACGAACGCACTGTATTACGATACTCACCCAGTTCGAAACGGCCAGGGGCGGGCAGGGATGTTGCAGGCTCGAAAAACCTTAAGCGACGTGGCAAACTGCCTCGCTACCCTCTTGCACGCTGGTAGTAATCCGCCGAACGCCGCCCGAGTGACGCTGGCATATTGTAAGTTTTATGTAATTGTCGTGGAGGTTTATTTTCCGGGACGGAGGAAACGCCGAGCAAGCAGCACGAAGCCGACACAACTCGAGGTCGAGGAGCGTTCTACTATACAAGTGGCGTCGGAAAAGGAAAAAACGGGGGAATGGTGGGGGAGGTGTTCTTAGCCCCCTCCCCCTTCCAGATATTTCGGACTGTTAAAGAAAACAATACGGGGAAAAGAGGGCGTGGTCGAGCTTTAGTTTAATCTGAAAATTATTTATGTGTATGTACATAGCTACTGTCGCACTTCACTGCATAAAAGATCGCGTAGAATCGTCATTTTCGGAAACTCGGGTTGTCAGGGAGGCACTACTTTGTCACATGCTTAGAGGTTCGGAAGTTCAAAGCTATGTCTTTTCGACCTAAATAACTGTGCCATTGGTAAAAGAAAATAAACATAACAATAAATGCGGTAGAAAGGCAAGAGAGAAAAAAAGAAACTATAAAGATTCCGCCGGAAGTGTTGTATCTCTTGGCATATTCAGAAGCTCAGAACTTCGAAACAAGTTTCTCCTACCAAAACGTGTACAGGCTAGAAGAAACACTTCCCAAAAACGTAAAGCAAAACAAAAAAAAATTTTCTTTAATGACGTGGTTGAATTTGGTATTAGTAGAAATCTTTTCCCATGAATTAATTTATTCCACATTTTACATTATTTTAGTATTCTGCAGGTGGCAATTATATGTACCGTCTGTGATGTTAATTTAAATGCAATACCTCAAACAACTTTTCAGACGTAAAAAAAATACTCATGTTTAGGACATAATTCGCCCCTAGATACATGTTTGGACATTTCTTCGAAACTCATATTGAATAACAATAATCACATCTTGAGACGACACTTACCTAGGCTATACATAGATCATTCTTAAAAAAGTTAAACATCTCTACCCAGGGGCGGATGCAGGAATTTCTGCAGGGGGGGGGGGGTCAGGTGTTGGTCAGCGGCCCATTTGTTTAGGAATCACCTACCCTCTCCCTCGTTTCACGCCCCTAAATTTTACACATGCAGAAATCAAGAGGGGGGTCAGGACATCCGGACCCCCCCTCTAAGTCCGCCCCTGTCTCTATCGTAAAATAGCTTTCCTGGCCAGGGCGCTCACATGCTCTTCCGCCGCTCCGCTGTTTAGGGTGGCGACAACGTTTGTGATACCTGTTGCCGACAAACCAGTGTTGCCTACCTCGTTACCATGGCAACCTCGGCTGTTTTCGTCCACCATTTTGTCACACTCGCCGGTCGTGCCGCTAATCCTCGTTAGGGCTAACCCGGCTAGGGAGCGCCCACCGCTCTCATTCCGACGGCGAGGTTTCGGCGTGCGATGCCGGTCTGTTGCGTTCCATCTTGTCGCGGGAACTCGCGTTTCGACAAAAGCAACGCACACTTCCTGCTCGCAACTTCAAAATATGAAATACCTGAATAAAGAGAGCTACAGCCACCACGACCGCCATCCCGCTGAGCCTCCGACTCCTCGTATGAACGGAAACGGATGTGGCCTCACAGTGTTGCCGGGCTTTCTAGACTACAGAAACTCAACGTTGTTTACGTTTAGCGAAATAAGAAGTGGGAAAAAATGGCGGTGGGAGAGGGTCTGGGAAAGGGTAACAAGAAGTTGGCGCCACCCTAAAGCGGAGCGGAAACATGTAGGCACCCTAGGGCTTCGGCTTTAGCGCATCTCAAATATGCGGCACAAACAACAATCGTCAAAAACCCAGTCGTCCTTCCTCGCCTCTTCGGGAATTCCCGCTTTAAAACTGAGCTTGCCAGAACATCGTAATAAGCGGCATTGTCTTCTTCGCAAGGAACGCAGCACCGCGTGTAAAAATTCGAGAAAAACAACACTACGATTGTACCTCACTACTTGAATTCAAAATGAAACCGTCCGCCGGTCTTTCGGTTCGACGAAGGTCGAACTTTTACGCTAAAAGTTCTGAAGTCTTCGTCGAATCTTTTGATTTTTCAGGATTCGAAAGTTCTCGAAACTTTTCGAACTCTCTTGATAAACAGGTTCTGAAAATTATCGAATTCCTGGCGTAGGAAGGTTCGAAAGTTCGAAAAGCTTCTGACCTTTTTAGTGCAAGAAATTCGGAAGTTCGAAAATTATCGATCTTTTGGATTTCATCAAGTTCTGAAAGTTCTGACAAGCATCGAATTTCGCAGCATAATAAGTTCGAAAGTTCGAAAAGAAGCGAATTTCCTAGCGTAATAGGTCTCGTGAAGTTCGAAAAGCGTCGAACTTCTTAGTTTTACAAGGTCGAAAATTCGACTTCCGGCGAATTTTACGAGATAGAAAGGTCAAAAATTCGAAATCTTTCGAACCTTTCGAACCGCTTGATTCGATCATCGAAACTTCGGTCGAAAAAAGTTCGCGGCATCCCTAGTAGCTGGCATGGGAAATTGTGACAGCTTGAAGTTGAGCTATGCTGCTTCATTGCCTCATGTATTCCTTCGCGTTCAGCTGGCACCATATATAAGCAATGGAGCCGGGAACACTTTGGCTTTTCAGGAAAACGGCAGGAGCAAAGGCTTTCCTTTTTTATATATAGATATCTAGCAATTTTTAGCAGAATTTAGTAGGCATTTGGGACTTTTTCTATTATTGTCGACTATTTCAACTTTCGACTTCAAGGGACGGGAAAGTGTCCGAGAAACAGTCGAGAAGAAAGAATTCAAATGCGATCGTGGCGAATGAACAGGTAGTTCGATGTGGATATTTTTCGCTTCCTCGCTTTATCTTATTTTGCGAACCATTCGTGCAAAATATATCATCGAAACACGCAAACGTAGCGTTAATGGTAACGACACGCTCCCATCTTAAGAACGTAACGGGAACGCGTTCCTCACAAAGCACTAGAACTTGTAACGAGAACTTCGTTCCAAGACTGGGAAGGAGCGGGGAACGATCTTTCGTTCCTGTTTTGAAGGAACGTGTACAACACTGACCAGAACCGACATTTTATCGAAGTTTATGTGGAGTTAAATTGCGGAGGACAATGTCGCGCGTTTTCTGGTTAACCTTTTGCGTTTCTTTTGTTTACTGCTACTAGCTGTAAGTGGACATCTTCGCGGGTTTGGCGCCGTGTACGCGCGCTCCATATTCACGCGTACTTTCGGCACTCTGCCCAAAGATTCAAAATTGACGTCACGCCGGTGACGTCATGCCGGTCGACAGGACATCTGACGTCACGCAGCGCATTACCTCACCAGTTACCTGGCGTCAGCTGACACCATGACGTGACGTAGTACATGTCGAGTCACGTTGCGCATGACGCCAGCGCGACTTGATAACGTCAGGTGAAACCGTGAGTCACGTGATGTCATGGCGCCACGTGACATTCAGACGCCACGTGACAATACGTCGTCACGTGACACCACGATGGCACGTGGAAACACAAACATCAGGCTGCTGATAATGGAAACATTAAAAACTAAACGTTTTCAGTAATTATGCCAGAGATTCTCTCTGGCGATGAAAGGAATAAAGCTAGGCGGGTGTTAAGCCGGCGAAACCAACTGAGCGTAGAATTTAGGTGAGCGGACACCCTTGAAAACCTGAGTGCGCGGGTTTTGAAGCGTTCTTCGGCGACCACAAGACGGCGTTAGTTTGCGTCCCTTAACAATGCTTAAGACGTCCAGGCAGTCACAACTCAACGACACTGGAACGGTTCAACGCGCGCACATGCCGCGTTTCTTCTCGTCCCATGGATTTCTTAACTTGCGCGCGCAATTCTCGAAGCGTCCCTTACGAAAAAATGACATATCTGGACTTATATAAAGAAAAAAAAAACAGATATGGTTATATAAAAATTAGGCATATCTGGCCATATCAAGCACATCAGTTTATATAAGGCATAGGCATTCAGCCAGATATGCCCGCCTTATTATATATCCATATCTGAGTCTGGCAAATAGGGGGTACATCT
This sequence comes from Ixodes ricinus, assembly GCA_037355805.1. NCBI lineage: Eukaryota > Metazoa > Arthropoda > Arachnida > Ixodida > Ixodidae > Ixodes > Ixodes ricinus. The sequence continues at coordinate 16,020 of JAZHYW010027412.1, read as the reverse complement.
TGCCTCCCCTATGAAGCCAGATACGTCCCAACCAAACAAGGCAACCTTTTATATATATTGTTGTTTTCTGCAAACATCTACCAAGAGTGACTTCTCATCTGTAGCAGAAAGATACCAACTGGACATTGAGCACGTACACAACTTTTTATTAATTTTACATGAGCCGCGCTTGACGCCACTCCTGATTTCGCTCAATCTCAATTCCCAGCGAGCAGGATTATCGACATTCGCTTAGCGAATGTCGATGAAAACGTTACTGTCGACGAAACGTGTGTCCATGAAACGTGTGTCCACGGTGTCCCGTAAATACGTGTTATCGACGAAACGCAGTGGAGATAGGAAAATCAGTATTCTACCTGCAGTTGTGACATGATTTCAGATTGCCAGTGGCAGGATACTGCTGCTAGGATTTCGGAGAAACTATTTTTCCGGCTCCCAGGAGACAGACACGGCCTTTGATCAATTGTCGCGAAGTAGGTTGCAGCGCACTTACGTTGACGATACCGGACTTGAAAGGTATACTCCGAGATATGATGTCGACATCGGGCATGACAACCACTCAAACACAAAAACGAGAAGGAAGGTGTCCGTGAAGATTCAACACGATGTAGCACAAGCTGACATTTGTAGAACCGAACACTAAACGCATCACAAAAATTTCTTGGGCTTCTTCGGAAGAAATCGCTTGTTGCCGATATAGACCGTTCCATTCAGCGCTCTCAGGGCGGCGCCATTTTGTTCGACCGCAGCGCCCTCTCCACGCATCCGGGAAGTTTAGCAGGTTCGGCTGGGTAAAACGAGAGAGAGGGCACGCGCCCGACTTTGCTAGCAGACGACAAACCGGGAGGTTGCCGTTCTCCATCTTTGGGCTGTACCGGAGGGCTGTACCGAACATCGAACTCTCGCTCGTGGCTGCCGTTATGAAGTGATTCGCGACTATTAGAACTAATTATGGCTACTCCAAAATCAGCCTATAGCGCTTTGTTGTTTTATTTCAGTAAATGATCAACTGGCGTATCACTCGTTACTTCAACACGCAGTGGAGTCAGCCGGCAGTACTGCCCTCAACCCCTGCGTCTATTGCGTCGGGAGAGCAGGTATTTTTATTTATTATTCCAGACTTCCACCCATTGTCGCTAAAGGCCTTCACAAGCACGAACTTCGTATAGTAAATAAACTGCAGCAACCGGATTACGTTTCGCCAGACGACCGGCCGCTCTGTTTGTTTTCCTTTATTTTTTTTTATTTGCACGTGCAGGTGACATAGCAATGAGACTCGGAGGGTCCTTTTATTGAGCGTAGCATTAGCACGATAACCTGCATATCAGAACCCGCGCATCTGCGCTTGAAATGTCCAAAATGACGCCACGTTTGCACCGAGTTTGAACTCCAGCCGGATGTTAGGTGCAGCTCGCTCGGCGGAGCTGACGACGCGCGGGGTGAGAGGGAGAGGACATTTCTTTCTCTCTCTCCGCTCTTCCTAGTGGAACAACGAGGGCGACGCTTGCAAGTCCGGCTAGCAGGGCGGCGCTGCCATCTTGCCTCTCGGTCGGGCGCGCGCTTGGACGGAGTCATGCGTCCGATTACGAAGCCTTGCTAAGGCGTTGCGATCGGATTGTAGCCGCGCCAAGAGCGCACCCCACTGAGGAAGATGGCGGCGTCCTGAGACCGGACTTTGCAAACGTGTATACGGGTAGGACTTTTCGAATTTACTGCAGAAGCAGAATCCGCAGCACCCCCCCAGGGCGCAACACACCCCTAGCTGGGTCCGGCCAGAACGCATTCCGCGCGACATCGCTTCTGACATTTCCCGCGCACAGAGAGCAGAGTCTAGCGATAAAAGCTACGGTTGGTTCGGTTCGGAAAGTGCGCACGCTCTGCCACGCTTTCAGCTTAGGGAGAGAGAGAGAAAAGGAGAGAAGGAAAGGCCAAAACGGGAGTGCACACACAAAAGGCTTATCGGCTTATCTTCTGGGGCCTCCCAACAATGACCACAACGAGAGGATTTGTCACTTGTACCCAAGGTTGATAGTGCAGTGAATGCTATGTGTGGCCTTGGGCTTGAGGCAGGTGCCATGTTCTGCCTTATCACCAGCTTCTAGACTGTAGGCACGTGACCCTAACCGGAGACACGATTGGCCTAAAACACGCATAGCGTCTACCCTGCTGTCAATACCGAGTGAACAGGACAGCTCTATGAAGTCCAGCTTTTGAACTTCCAAAGAAGCTGTCCAGCCCAAAATATAATTTTAAATGAAAAACTATGCGCGACTATTTTTTGCGCACGATGTCCACAAATAAATAGATAATACATATATAATATATATATATATATATATATATATATATATTTACCAATAAATTTAAAATTATGTGTACACTGTTAGGTTCGCGTTTTTAAACTTCAATTTTTTTTACGAAAGAGTTACACATAAAAGACACCACGGACAGCACATCTTCCGACTTTCAACACACGATGAATCGCCGACGCTCGCAAACGGAAGGTTGCGATGCTGCGCGAACGGTTTTTGAAAGATGCTGCGTAGGGTACTCCGGGCGCAACGGCTTCGCAGCCGTTCGAAGGGAAAAGGATTCGCGACGACGAAGTAGCGTCTTGCATCTTCAGTAAGCTAACGGTTCGTGTTTCCCCGCTAAATTTAGCGGGGAAACATGAACAAAATTAGTTTCACTGCTAGATTTAGCGGGAAAATTGACGTCACGTGACATAAGCACCAATTCAATTTCCCGCTAAATTTAGCGGGGCGGTTACACCGATGCCGACGGCGACGCCGACACCGCTTAACGCGGAAACGGGCGCCTAAGAGCTGCGATCTAAAATCCATTATTTGATTAACTCGCTTTCCGATCTTATGCACTTCGTCATATTGTCACACGTCAAACATACAACCAAATTTCATTTGTCTTTCAATCTTCAAAATGAGCAATTGATTAATTGGTCCAAATATCTGGAATAACTTCACTTTAAGGATGTTAACAATAGTTAACCAATTACATGAGACTCATGCAATATAGATAAATCAACTAGTGTCTTCGCGAGTACATATAACTTTTTGCTTGCACGACCGAAACGGGCCCTAATATCATTATCAGGGGATATATTTTTACCCATATATGTCGTGAACGGGCTATATAAGCAGTATTTGAACTTTTATACAGCGACATATGGCCGTATCTGCACGCGTATATGGCGATATATGGCAGTATTTGCCCACTTATATGGCGATATGTGGCCGTATTTGCTCCCATATATGGCGGTATATGGCCATATCTGACTCCTTATATTATCATATATGGCCATATATAAAATATATCAGGGCCATATCTGATATTTTCGTACGAGGTTCTTCAATGACCACAAGACAGTCCCTAGTTTGTGCCCAATAAAATTGTGTAACGGGTTCGCGAAGTGCACTCTACTTAATACACACTCGTTGGTTCCAGAACGATAGAAATTTTTGTCCGGTGTATTATCCGGTTTAATACGAAACGCCTATGCCAACTGTGTATGGTGCGCGCTCGTAAACTTCGCCGTTCATTGAGTCCACCTGCTCGAATATGACACCTTAGAGGCTCCGACGTCATGCCTCATGCTGTCACAGCGTTTCACCATACGGGTAGCGGTAGTGTTTGCACCATTTTTTTTTCTGGTTGTTTGAGATGTTGAACGATTTGGGGAAGTGTTTATAATCACATAGAACTTAAAAAAGAAGAAAAATTCCTAAGGCACTTAAGCACTTTTTATGAGTTGTGAATGCGAAAGCATAGATGTGCAATTGAACGCCGATGAGCACTCCTTGGAGCCCTCGGTGACAGAAAGGAGCAGAAGCGGCCGCAGCGCCGGAGGGGGCGTGGGGCGCGACATGGCTGAAAGCGGAGGCGTAGATCACGCGATAGAAGGGATTTTCGTAGATCGTTTTCGCCGTCCCGCAACGCCTCTCCAACCCGCTACGGTACCCGGAACTCTACAGCCAAGGCCGTCGGCGCGCAGGCGCAGTAGCGGCTTCTTCATTGCGGAGGGCTTAGCGGAGGGGGAAACGCTGTCTGAACTCCCTAAAGTCTTCCACCCTCCTTCCGGGCCTCCGGGCAAGCTCCGGGGCGGCGGCGGCCGCGCGAGCGTCACCCTCCCTCCTAGCAGTGCTGAGAGGGCTTCTCTGTGGGGGGGACGTTCCTTAGAACTATGCGCCGAAGCCATTTTAAGAGCCGTTCCGCCCCCCCTCCCTTACTTCCTTTCCGCCCCCCTTCGCTCTTTTCTTTGCTCTCCCCCCTTTCTTCTTCCGCCCCCCCCCCCCCTCTCTCTCGCTGGTCTAATCTTTCCCACTAACCCTTTCCCCAAATCTTCGGCAGCTCGTTGCCTGTCAGCCTGACAATAAAGACCTCAATGTGTTGAAAGTCGAAAGATGTTTGTCCTGTCTGTCCTCCTCTTGTCTGACTCTTTCGTATATTTTTGAGCGGAGGGAATTTCTCTGCCGTTTTTTCGCGGTTAGGGCATGGAGGGAATTTCTCTGCCTTTTTCGCGGTTAGGGCTGAGGGAATTTCTCTGCCGTTTTCGCGGTTACGGACATCGCCGGCTCCGCTCCATAAAACAATTAATGCTATCGCATAAAAAAAAGGATGGTATGAGTGAATTTCAAGCACCTTATTAGCATTTGGCAGCCAATAAAATTGTGGCCTTCGCCGATAACGACTCCAAGGAACGAATGTGGGAAACATGTGGCGGGTGATTGGCGCCAAGGGGATCGTTTCATGTTGCTCATATAAGATTCTATTATTTTGTGCGGGTTCAGTTACTTTTCATCTGTTTCGCTAAGCGCGGGCGCTTCCTTTTAAGCTTATAGGCAAAAAACACAGCGTTGCCCTAGTGAAAAATGTCATTTGTATGAGAAATTTCTTCTGTCCAATAAACACTTATGAATCCTACAAGATATGGACAAGAACATATAAGAACCATGTAAGAACCATATAAGAACTATAAGATATATGAGAACATATAAGAACTATAGGATATATAAGAACCATATAAGAAACTTCCTCACAAGTCTTTTATATGGCGCTTGTATGTTCTCATATATCTCATATAGTTCTTATATGGTTCTTATACGCTCTTATATATCTTGTATGATTCATATGTGTTTTATTTGACACAGAAATTTCTCGCACAAATGAGAATTTTCAATAGGGTCATGAAGGAGCAAGTCCACGTTTTGGTTTGGCCACACCATGTGTGGGCGCATTGCGCGTGCGCGGAAAACAGATCCGCGTCGATTGATACGTCTGCGCACGTGCCGGCCGCGTCGACAGCGGCGCCATGCCAGCTGTGGTACGTCAGAGCCACCTGTTGGTGCTGGTTCGAAGAGAACACGTGTTCTCTTCAAACCTATTCTCACGAACATTTCTTAATGCTTGTACGGGACATCCTTTTTTTTTTTTGAGGAATTTGAACGGATTAGAGTTTGAAGCATTCTATTTTTTTTAAGCAAACAAAACACAATTCTGAAGGAAACCCTGCCATTCGATTTCACATATAAATCGAAAGTTCTAAGAGTGTTTAAGTAGTCTTTTTTATTTTTTTTAAATTTGTAACTTACATTATTAGGCGCAGGCACCACGCCTGCCGCTTAACGCAAATACGTGTTTCTCACTTCCTGCATGGTCACGTGTAACTGTCGTCCAGGGCACGCAGACTGCCATGAAGACGGTCTTCGAACCTTTGCTTTTACCTTTGACGACAATGCGGATTAAACGTATATAGCCATACTGCGCCAAACAAAAGATAATCTTAAAAATCATATGGTAGGTAATATTCTGAGATCTTCCGCATTAGTGAAGCGACGGGAATTAGAGCAGAAAAATAAATGAGAAGAAAAAGACAGCTGAGAATATGATCGCAAAGAATCCTATGTCTTCACAAAAAATAGCAATACACCGCAAAAAAAAAAAAAGATGAATATTAATTTGCCGCAGTCAGCAAGTTCACAGCTGGAGACCATACGGCACACGGTGCTCTTCAAAAAAAAAAAATGAGTCGCATCGACAAACAAAGATAAAAGATAAACGGCACTAATAACATTAAGCAGAACGACTTTACGAATGGCGACAGCTGGGGAAAAAAAAATCAACTCCCAATGCATTAGCCCAAAACCACCGCAACCGCCCCCCTCTTTTTTTCCAAGAAAAAAAAACAATTTAAACAAGTATAATGCTTTAAAACCAAACCAAGAAAAAAAAAGCAATGTGTACTTTGAAAGAACGAGTTTGAAACAACACAATGCCCCCAAGGACACCGAGACCGAAAAGAAAAATGGCTACATGGAACACGTACGCTTTTCACTGCTGCCGCCGCTTCTGGCAACTCTCATCGGTGTTTCGTTTTTTGCCAAAAGGTTTGTTCTCACGTTTGCGCCACCGCGACTAGCTTTTTTTTTTTCCTTTCCATTTCGACTGCGTTCCTTTTATTGTGGAAAACTTTAGGGAGATCCTATATGCGTGTTCCCTTATTCGACCTTTTCTGCGCGACCGAGCGTGCCCCACATTTCTTCTCAAACCCGTAATTCCGCTACGCGCACGTTCAAACTTTGAAATACAACGAGGCGTCAGACACCACACTTTCGACAATAGATAATACTAAAAACAACAAAAAACAACTACGAAACACCCACCAGGAAACGATGGTACTTTACCGCCCCCTCTTCAGCGAGCGAAGCCAGCAGCGAATGCCATGTACACGCACACATGGCCCGTAATATCTACACTTCGTTCACCCCTATAGACTGACAGTGCAGTGGAAGCTACGTGCTCGCTGGTCCAGTCAGGCGTCTGCCTTTTGTCACGTGATCACGCTTCCGCCTATCCGCGGGCAGAGGACAGGGTCACGTGATCAAAGGAAGGCGGTTGATTGGTCCTGCCGAGCGCGTGGCTCCCACAGCGCTGTGCACTTAGGTGTGAACAAAGCATAAAATAGCGGTGGGACACATAAAAAAAAGGAAGCCTCTTTGAGAAAGAGACGAGGTGGGAACAAAAAAAAAGAGGGCGAATTCCTGCGAGGATGTCTTTGTAGCTTCTTTGCCGCCCCCAAAAGGATAGCTGACGACGCGTCGCGGATCGATCTCACGCCTTGTGGTTCACAATGAAGTCAGTCCGGAGAGGAGAGCCATTCGTCGCGTCGAGGAGGAGACCAAGGTCTTCGCTGCAGCATACGGGACAGGATGCGTCGACTGCAGGAATAGTCTGCTTCCGCCAGCTTTAAAGGGATATACTGAACCGACATTTTCGATCTCGCAAGGTAAGGCCGCGGAAGCGTTCAACGGGACGCTACGACCTCCAAAACATCGCTCATACATCCATATGTCTTAAACGGACGGCCGTATTTTTGTGAAAGGAGGGCACGATCAAGCCGAGGTTTATGACGTCACGGTCATCCGGGAAGAGTTGAGAATGAGGGAAAGCGGCCTTGCTTCTCTACCTCGCTTCGGTTCATCTGCACGGGGAGACCAAAGTAAAGTATTTGAGGAGACGAAGCGAAGAGGAGAGGGAGGGAGAATTGTGACGTGACATATGTCTCGTCGGCCTCGTCAACCGAGTTTATTCGCTCAATTATTTTTTTTTTAAATATGGCCATTCGTTAGAGATATTGCTGCAGGAGTGATTTTTGGGGATTTTTGCAGCGTCTCGCCTATCGCTCAAGCGTTGTTTTGGGAGCTCGAGATTTTGATTTAGTATACCTGTAAAAAAAGACCGACATCCGGAGTCCGAACGTACTTGAAGCGATCACAGCCGCCGTGTTTACAAAATAAAGCATCCGGGAAAAAGATTTTGTTGTTTTTTTAATGCGAAATTTTTTTTTAACGAAGCCTCTTCATTAAAAAAGACTTGTATGTCTGTGAGTCCGTGCATCCGTGCATTTCCCGCTAAATTTAGCGGGAACAATCGGCGTCATGTGACCTAGCTCATGTAACATGACCTAAACACTAAATCGAGTTTCACCGAGAAAATTGATGTCGCGTGACCTGACATCACGAAAGCTATACACCAATTCAGTTTCCTTGCAAATTTAGTGGGACATTTGACGTCACGTGACCTATCACCAAGATCGTTTCCGCTAAATTAACGGGCAATCAAAAAAATCTAGGTTCTTCTTCTCTCCCCGAAACGGCTGTTTAATGTCATTTAAACAAAGTGAACCAATGGCTCCCTTAAATGCTGCATTTCATGCATTATAGGCACTTTGGAGATAAAGTTTGCCACCAACTTTTTATACATGTTTAAAAAAAAATTAGGCTTTTGTGCGCGTTTGATTTGCAAAGTCGTTCGTAACTGAAGTTCAGAAGTGATGTACACACTAAACATTGTAACACCCATAAGCGTGTAAAAATGGTGTAAGAAGGGTGTAAGTTAGGAAAAACACCCGTTTTACACCATTTTCACACGATTTCTGAATATCGGTAGGTGTAAAAAGGGTGTGCTGGCGTCTTGCACCCATTACACGCCCTTTTTACGCCCTACTTGTAGCAATTGTGTCCAGAATCGTGTAAAAGGGTGTATGGGCGAATTTTACGCCCTTCAGTCACACGGTGTGAAAGGGGTGTAATGGTGATGCTGTCAAATTCACCCATGATTTCATAGCCGTTCATGTCTATTGCTTTGGTGAAGCTGTTGCTGATGTATGGCGGTACAAGCATCGAGTATAATTAATCGCCACATGAAGTGGCGTATGATTACGACGTTCTAGAAAATAGATTTGCAACTCCGATTGAACTCTCCGTCCGACACGAGCCGAAAATTACGTGTCGCGCGTGCATCAGTTTTATCAGTTCAACTTTGATTTTAAATAAATAATCTCCGCTAGCAAAAATGAACGAAGACGTATAAATATACAACCGAGGCAGCACACAGTATTGCGCCGTTATGGAATTATATCGGAAAGATTGTGCCGATACCATTTTGGTCTGGCCAATATTTGTGAAAAATGGGATGGGTCGCGCCGACGCCATCCTGACATACCGTACGCGGCGCCGTTTTTGGTTGAGTGTCAAGAGTGTCCTGCGTGAATTGGCTATGCCGGCGAGGTATTTTTATTTCTTGTCTGCCTAAAATCCGACGTTAAACCACAAAACAAAACAAGATTGAGCAAAACGGAATCTGCTTACTTTTAAGCCGAGAAAGACCTCCTGCGATAAAGCCTTGAACAAACTGTGGCGCCTTCATTTCGGGTATTACAAACTCACCTGACTGGGTTACGCACTACTTATAGCACCTTCACTGAGATTTTATTTTTGTGTGCACTTCTGAAGAAACAATGTCGCAAGACCATCGAAAGTGCCGGATTCATGACACCCCCGCTAGGGTTCACGACTCTTATCTCTGCGTAATGACACCAAAATATCTAGCGTCCCGACGTTTTTTTGTTGTTGTTTTTTGTTATACGTGAAGCCGCGTCTCTTTTTGTTTCATGCTCTCAGCGTCTTAGCTTTGTCCCTTACTTCGACAACTTTCGAATTTGTTTTTTTTGTATTTATTTTGTGTTCTCGCGGTCCGCACCAGAGCATGCCCTTCTAGATGAGTGACAGTTTGATGCGCTCAAGGTTGTACTACGCAAAGCAATTCCAGACGAGTCCCATTTCGCGACCCTCCCCGGGCAGTGCAGGTGGTCATACAAAGAAGCAGAGGGAGATTAACTGCTTTGTCCAACCCCTTTGACCTCGTCTTCTGATAAGCCTCCACACCTTCTTCTGTGTCGTCGTGTGGCGGTGAACGAGTGCGAAGGCCGCTTCTATCAAATCAGAGGGGCGGCGCGAAACACGTGACCGCTCTCCGTAGGAAAAAAACGCTTGGACGAAAATTTGTCACGTGACTCGCTCTTGCGCGCTGATGGGCTCACCGGGGCCGTAGTCCTTGCCGTATGCCAAGTTATTTTGGTGAGTTGTAGGGACCACGTAGGTCCGGTTTCTAAAAAGCGCCCGTCAGGCGTCAGTGTTCTACTGTTTTTCGTGCGTTGCAGTCGCAGCCGTGATTTTTCGTCTTGAACGGCCGGAATACGTTCATACTAACTTTTTGGTAATGGTGGTTTATTTCGTCGGAGTTCATGGAATTATTGTGCTGTGTTTGTTGGACGCGTTTCGACAAAGAACTGCTCATCGGCGGTCGCGAGACTTCCGCTGAATGTGAACGACCGCCTTCAACCTCGACATTGTGTTTCCGTTGTTTTGTGCTGCCCGAATCGGATTACCCATCTATCACGACAGAGAGCTGTTCATCAGCGACCACGAAACTTCCGTTGAATGTGAGCGACCGCCTTCATCCTCGACATTGTGTTTGTGGATTGTTCTGTGCTGCCCGAATCGGATTATGCATCTCTCACGGATTACATGAGATCACTCTTTTATTTGTAAGTACTCTGCAAGCATGCTTCTGATAGTAGTCCTGCTTCCGTCTCAATAGAACATTTTACTGTTACAAACATGAACTGCCGCTTCCGTCCCAAGCAACTCCAGGTCGTTCTGTCTTTGCAAGCCTGCCAGTTTTGTCCACGTCACCAGTGCTAGAAAGCATAAATGTTGCAAGAAAAGTAAAGTTGGAGATTGAACTAGGGCCTTCGGTTGTATAACTTAAAGGGGTTATGAAACAATATCCGGTTGGAATGTTCATAACCTTACACGCACGGACCGCCACTGGTTCAGAAGCGTTTTGGTCGTGGTGAAATTGCGAGGATAAAGGGGAACTATTTCTTTCAGTCTTGCCCGCCAAGTTTAATGACGTGCGCGTGAACGTAGCTTTGCCTTTTGCAAGCTTGTAACTGTACGCACTTGCCCGCATAAGCAGAGGCATGGCTGCGGCCAGGTGACGTGCTTGCAATCGTCTATAGATAATTTAGTAGAACCTGGTAGAACCTTGATCGAAAAATAAAAAGTGAACCAGGCATGTTTCGACTCCTTTGCAGTCATTTTTTCGTGCACTCTTTTGGGTTATTACACCCTACTTTATGGGTGTTGGTCATCGCGTTTTTTTTATTTTGCTTTCTGGCGTTGGTACACCCAATTCAGAGGGCGTACTGCGCAGTCGTAACACCCTAAAAAAAGGTGTACAGTGGAATCACACCCTATTTGAAGGGTGTTCGGAATAACGCCCTTTTCTTAGGGCGTTTTGCTACACCCATAAGGGTGTTAGTTAGAGGACAAGTCATTTACACCCATAAGGGTGTTACGATGTTTAGTGTGTACAGTGCGCGTCACTGTTAACAGAACCAACAATCCATCCCCGGCTTTCTCCGCTTTTCTCTTAGTATTGAGGCAGGTCACAGAAACTACTATTTTGGCGGAAAGGGCTCCAGTTAAAGAACTTGAGTGGTACATTTTGAAGCCCGCCATGCGCTATTTCGTAGTAAAATGCAAAAAAAACGCCGACGTCGCGTTTGCGCGTAACAGTGTCGCGCCATGCACACCTAAATAATACTCGACGGTGGTGACACACTAAAAGTGACACACGTCTTCAAGATCCTCAAGAATGAGCTTAGTCACCCCTACCGAGCTGCCCGAATTGTCCCATTACAACGGAGACCTACACCTCACAGCCTATAGCATCGTTCGAAGTGAGACTAATATAGCTTCGCGAACCCGGAAGTATGAAAAACGAAACATGCTTTACGGGGAAAGGTAAGCGAGACGCGGGCATTTTCACTATCCTTACACTTTTTGTGCCGTTCAGGCTCCTTTTAGAACGAAATATATGTTACAGAATTCAACGGACATTGTGACTCCCGTAAAGCCGTGGCCATACAGTACAAAAGACAGTCTGAATACACTTCTCCCCACCGCCAGTACCCCTTTTTATGACCAGCGCCAACCGGTCGTATAAGATGGAGTCAGGATCCCAGAGACACTGCTGGCCACCGCCGCGAATCCCCAAAGTCCGGGGAGGTATACGACGCTTCGAATTTCCGAAACCCCAATTAGCCGTCGGTCAGCGTAACGTTATCACCGCAGATCTGCAGGTCCATGTAGTGTCCGCCCCGCGTTATAGACTGAAATGTATGGAGCTACGGTTTTCCAGTTCCCTTCCCCGTAAGACGTTAATCGACTTCCATTATGCCCACGTGCTGTGCGGAGTGCAAGCTTGTCTGCTTCTTTTGTACTGATGGTTGTGACGTCAGAAAGACGCCGAGCTCTGATTGGCTTTGATGGAAAGGACAGGGGGTAGACCTACGTGCTAGCTGCCTCGAGGTCTACCCACTATCCTTCATCCAGAGCCAGTCAGAGCTCGGCGTCTTTCTGACGTCACCACCATCACTGCAAAAAAAGCAGACGAACTTGCGCTCTGCATACAGTCTGGTTGATATCGTATTATACGAATAGAAAGTTTTGTTTGGGCTAGTTGGTTAATAACTATTTAAATCATATAAAATACTTCGTTCGTCGCCATGGTGACAGCTCGCCAAGGTTTGAGGTTGTATATAGATTCAACTTTTCCGAACTTTTAACACGAAGCATCGACAAAAGGTTCGTCAAAAAGTTAATCTTTTTTGCGCATGCACGAATATGTAAAAAACGAGCCGACGCCATCTGTCGGAGGAAAGTGTGCAGCATTAGTTCACGTTAACGACGCAGTTAAAATCATTAAAAGAACACATATTTACTTTAACACTTTTTAAGGTTTGGTAATAATTTTATAAGATATACAATGAACTTCTCCCTAAAATTACTTGTTTCCAAATAATCTTTTGTGTGTGCGTGTGTAGAAGTCTTGTAAAACTGTCCATAAGTCGAACTTGGTCGAACTTTGCTGGAAGTTCTAATCTTCACCGAACCTTATAGTTTCGACAAAAGTTCGCGACAGCTGCAGCATTAGTCGATTAAAAACTCCCAAAAACGAACCATGAGGTAAAGAGCGTTAATATAATGTCCTGCGTGGACGTGCTCACAGCCGCAACTAAAGACCGTTTTTCATGTGATATTGAATTTCGGGGTTAGTTCGATACCTCCCATTACTGGCTACCATAAATCTTCTGCGGTGTTTGTGCCACGAGTTATACCCCATTCACACGGCAGCGTAAAGGTACCTTTAGCTTAGGTCCCTTAGCTGAAGGTACCTGTCGTAAATGGCGTTCTTGATCACACGATAAATAAACGGAGCACTTTAAGTTGATGTCGATTGCATTCCTGCTAAACCGCGAGAGGAGCACGTGATAAACAATTATTCCTCGAAATCGGTTTCACGCGCAGTTTTTGTAGTGTAGTGGTGAGAGTTTGTTGATAGATTGGGGGAAAAGAAGAGGAAATAAAGGTGGAGAACAGTGATGGTCGCCATTGCTTGGCTCCTGTCTCTGCCGCCTTTCTGACCATTATTTATCATTTCAACAACTCTACATGCCAGTGACGCTATCGAAAGGAATGGGTGACGACGAGGATAAAAGGTCCTGGGCGGGAGAGTCGGACGACTCGTCTAGAACCTCGAGCAAGAGCTCGCAGTGGTCCATCGCGTTCGGGTTCGTAGAAGACATTCTTTTCCACGTGCCGCCGCTGCTACCTGCTAGCTGGAGTATGCGTTCCTCGTTAATGTATTATTCCATCGCATTTGTGTCCACAATCATTTCGTAATTCGCTACTTATATATATTCAATTTGTTATAATGCATTAAACAAGATATATTTATATATCTGTGATTTTTATTTGGAGTTTTTGGGTCCGAGGCTACTCCCTGTAGCTGTAAAGGGAGCTCGGCGAGCTCCGTTTAACACAGGACCTCCCTTAGCGAAAGGGACCTTTATGCTCCGTGTGATCACGTTCTCCAGCTCCCTTTACGACAGGTACCTGGGCTAAAGGTACCTTTACGCTGCCGTGTGATTTGGGTATTATAAGGTCTTGTCCTCGGCTTCCTTATTAAAGACCGACCTCGTTAATTGTTTCACCGGATTTCTGGTAGAACAATAACAGCGGATTATATGGCTACGTATCGAATTTTAGAAATTGTTTCCGCTTTCCGCGAAAGTCTTGCCTTAGTGCACCGCAATCGGAGCGGAGAAGCCTGCACCCCTTTTCAGCCTCGTTAACGCTGCACGCAAGATTGAGCGTGGCGCGCCGGGGATTAGAGTCACAATAACCGATGCAGTCACTTCTCGTTAACGTGGAGCCCGGTAATGTATACAAAACCCGGTATACATTAGCAAACTATTCGCGGACAAGCTGGGTAACCTTACCGCAAAACCCAGTACAAGTTTTACTATCTGGATTATGGAACTTGAAACCTTACTGAAGTCCAATAATGTTTCAAGTTCCATAATCCTGCAGATAGCGAAAAGTGATATTGGGTTTTGGGGTAGGGATTACCACATGCATTTCCGTCTCGTTATTATGGACGACTCACAAAATGAGCGATTCTCGGAGAGAACGGGGGTTCTTTGTTGTCTATACTTGGAGTCTATATTTCTGACGTCTTCACTACAATTTGTGCGAGGAAATCTAAACTTTCGAACCTTGTTAACATTGCATGCACGTTGGAGCGTCTCGTAGTGATACTAGTTACAATACCCGATGGCGTCTATAATTAGCCTATTGTACCGGGAACGTAGACAAGGTATATAGGCTTCACTAGCTTAACGGACGAGAAACCAGCTGTTCTCTCAAAATAGGACGAATTATAGCTGGCTGTAATTTATAGTCCACCTACACGTTCCCGGGAGTGTCCTTGGCGCTTGGGTAATTAGGCAAAGCAGAGGTTGATATGGAGAATTTCGGATCGACTTTATATAAACCTGGTACAGAATAGTTCCTCCCAACCCTTCGTTCTAACTCCCCTTGTTCCGCGTTCAGGCGAACTTATGTACCACTACCACCTGATGACACGATGTTGTGGCTTATACTATAGACTGGCGGAGTGAAACTATTTTAGCCGTACAAATTGGGTGGAAACTTGCGCCACCTGGCCGCTTCTTATATAATTAAACAACTAGGTTTCCTGCCCGTAAGGCGAAAGTTGTTTAAATTTGTGCCGATAGTCTGGAGTGCGTGAACAAATAGAAGTCATCTCATCGAAAGCATTTTCCCGCGCTACTGAAGTGGATGTGCAATCGCGGCGGGAGAATTCGCCTTACACCGTAAAATAGCTCCCATACAATAATTAACCAATCATTAAGCTAAAATTTTACGTAGAAATGCATATTGTGTATACTTCAACATTGAAAAAAAAGCATATCAAATTTAAAAATAAAATTAAAAAATACACTATTTTTTTTTTAACGATGGCACTTGCAAATTTGTTAGCAGAAATGAGCACAGAAAGTGCACCCTCGGTGAATGTGTTATCCCTAAAATACCTTCTGCTTCGAGGACCATGTGGGACCATAATATGCAACGATGTCAATTGATTAAGGACTATATTTTGCGCTTCAAGCAATGTGGCCCGAGGCATATAAAACGAGTGAATCAAACAATTTTCAAATTGCCGCTTTGAAACTTTTTTTTGTATCACCAGTCGCATGCCCATGGCGAGTACGAGCGCTTTACTTAAAATAGAGCCCTCTTCAAACAAGCGCTATTGCACCGTGGCACGCGCTCATATCGCAAAGTCGTTCGCGCCAAAAATTTAGAGAACGGTTGATTGCCTCCATCCGTAACAGAAGGCGTCTTCTCACAACGGCGGTTTGAAAGCTCAGTTTTTTTTTCTTTTTTTCTTACAAACCGAGAAAGGAAAAAAAATACAACAAAAGTAGCAATCGGCAGAATTGTAAAGAAACAAAAGTTCGCGGTTGAATTTCATCCTTTCATAGCCAAGAAGCGACGACAGTTCGCCTGAATGGGAACAGAATCCCCATCCACGGAAAACATTAAAAAGCCGGTTTGTATTATTTACTGTTTGTGCATTGCAACGAAATAAAGTGGGTTGAGGCGAGCCATATTTAAAATAATCAGGGCATTTGAGGAGCGTTGGTCTTTGTGGGCTCTTTCGGGTAAGCGGTCTCAAACAGAAAGGAAGCGCGCTTTTTTAAGCTTGTATAATCTCCCTTTCAAATGT